>DWHP01001101.1:0-16978 GCA_018247895.1 Parnassius honrathi
CCCCGGCCCCCCTATGCCTCTCCGTACCCCCCTGACTCCTCACGCCCTGCGCACCCCTTCCCTCTCCCACGCTCCCGTCGCCACCTACTCGCCTACTGGCGCACGCCACCCCGCTCCGCTCCTCCACGTACTCCAGCGCCGCCTGACAGTATATTATTAATAGCATTATACGCTACTAATCTATTAAATCTTGTCAGCTAGCTTTATTGTGCGTAAATTAACTTTAGTAATAACTAGCGACCCGCCCCGGCTTCGCCTGGGGGGAATCTATGAATGTGACGCCAGATTCATATATTCCCCCGAGGCGTTGTTATTTTACAATAATCACTAAAAAGTTACAGCATACATACATCTCATAACTGGACTCTTCTACTCTACATTTTTTTATAGGAGACGAAGTAAACGAGCATACGGCTCACCTGATGGTAAGTGACTACTATGCGTTGCCGGCCTTTTAAAAAGGAGTAGGCTCTTTTCTTGAAGGTCCCCAAGTCTTATCTGTCCAGAAAAATAAATATATAGATGTGCTTTTCGCACATATAACAGTCTTTTGCCGGGCGTGAATAATAGACAAGCATAATATACTGGACTCGAATAGAATGCAGTGTTTGATACCAAGTTGACAAACAGCTTAGTCCCTTGACTGTAAAACGCCCAATATGTCAGAAATCGTAGTCGTAAGAACAAATAAGTCAAATAAAAATGATAAAATCTGTAACCAGGTAAGATGTAATCAGGCTTAATGGTTAAAACATTAATTTAAAAAACCCGACTGGGTAAAACAGTTTACTGAAAAGTGATTTTTCATTTTAATACATTTTTCATGTTAATAAGACCTTAAGAGTTAATATGATTATACGTTTTGAAAATTTAAGTGTGAATGGTTGCTAACTTTTCACATTTAAATTTTAAAGTGTGAAAAGTATTTTAAATCGTTATAGACCCTAAATGGTAATTCAAAATGAAAAATTATCAGAAGCACCTAAAGATGATTTTAAAAGACCTATTCAATGATACCCCAACTTAACATAGTTTGTCGACTTTCATTTTTCTTTCTCACAATATGGCGTCTGGTTATCGCCATATTCAATTTCCATTACTGTCGTCTTTAATGGCACTCACAAGATTGAGAATCATCAAAATCGGCCCATGCGTTTGGTCTCTAGAACGTCGCAAAAAAACCAAAGATACATAAATAGGTAAATCAATACAAAACCCTCCTTTGCGTCGTGCAGTCTGGTAAAAATGGATTAATTTAATTTATTAGACATAATATGGAAATACCTGACTTTAACTATTTTAGGCAAATTCAATTCAAGTTTACCAATTCAATCAATTTTTAGTTAATTTAGCGAGAAAGGTAACTTAGATATATCATAAATAATTACATTATTCAATCAGAATGAGTAAAGCTTACCCTAATAGTATTAAAGTGCTTAATCCTCGAGTCTTTCTTGGAGCGGAAATTTGGGCGGACATGTATGCCATAGTAGAGCTGCCTGAAGCTCTCTTTCCACGGGTTATCTGCGTCGCACTCATCCGGTGCCACAAATTCAAACTGGCATGGAGCAGGGTGCATCAGTGGTGTGTCATACTCAAACACCGACTGGTATAGACTTTTCCTGTCCATCAGAGGTTTCTCTTTATTGTATTGTGTAGAGTAGATAATAGAAAACATAATAAAACAAAGTGTGCCTATTGTTAAAAAAATCTAAAATTAAATTAAAATCAACAACTTGAGAGTTTAGCTAAGCGTCATCGCACATTGAACAGCAAAATGCTTGAGCATGTTCTTTGCAGTCAAAATAAACCACGCAAACTCGGCTATGTGTGTTGATCCTTAGAATGCCAACAATCAGCATGTAAATATTTTACTGCCATTGAATTTCAGAAGCATTTGCTTTTATTGCCACTATTTGCACATTTTTTTTCCTAGTTTGGCAACTTCGTATGGATTCTGCCATTAGTTCATACCTATCAATGTATTAAGTCTACTAAGTGGACATTTCATATGGTGACTTTACAATGTGTCTCGTCATGAAGTCATAAGTTTTAGTTATAGTAGATTTCCTCATGTTAACATTATTCTTTTTTCTTTCATAAAATAAGTGACAACCAGACACATAGCCCACCTGTTGGTAAGTGGATGTGTGGCTCTTAGACTTTTACATCTATCCTTGATTAAGAATAAAAATGCAGATGCATAGTCACCTATAAGGTCTAAAATGGAATGCATTGTTTCCAGTAAAAAGGGTCTCCTGTCCTACTAAGTAACCAAACAAAACACAGCAGCTTTGAACTGCTATTTTATGCTGGTACACAGAGTGTAAGTCAATCTCCGGACGACCCGACCCATTTATGCTACAACCATTATATAGCTATAGCATAGCTCTACTACTACTAACTTTACTACTGTTATGTGTTTTGTTTTGGGCAAAATTATGAAATGAGTGAATAGATGAAGCAAACTACTTACCACAGTTCTGTATCATTGGCGATCGTATTGAACCTTTTGCAGACCTGCGCGACGCGACAGAGGTCACGCTCAGTTAGGTGGGACAGAATACAGAGCAGCACTTCATCGGGCAGCTCATACTGTAGGTACTGCGACACATTGCATACATCCACGCCTTGAGACAGCGATCTATTAACAAGTCAAAGTTCATAATCTCATATTAAAGTAAGCCAACATCATTAACAATTTGTTTTAGATTTAGCAGAGGTGTTAAAACTTTTGGTAAATCATAGTGATTAACCGCCAATCATCGATATGGTATGAATAGTATTACGATTTTGTAGAGATGCAGTGATCCAATTTGGCAGCTAGAACAAAGCCAAACAATTCCTCTGTGGTATATGTAATAGAATAGCTGAACGGATAAAACATCTCTTCACAGGGCTATTGAACCTAACAGATCAGAAATAGCTTGGTTGTCTATGAATCGACACAATCGCACAATTTCTCGGGAAGCTTCAAAAGAATGCTTTATACAAAATCCTATAGAGAGCCTTAGCTATGTCCAAACTAACCGCTAAAGACTCCCCCTTGGACTCAACTGCTTTCACTCATTGATGTACAACTATTCACTAATCACCTGGTGCTTCTCAAGGTATGCAAGTTTACAGTTAATAATTAATTAATTATTTTTGTAAGCAAGGTGACGACGATAGTTGGAGTGGATCAGAATGATAACCTTTTTTGTATCAGGTGAAAAAATGCCTGCCTGATAAGTACCAGAAAAGCCACGTAAGAACCAATTACATCAGGCTCTTTCGACCTTTAGATATCCAGGCGAGGAAGAAGGTTTTGTCTTACTAAACTGTGTAAACCATAAGAGGGACGGCTAAAATGTTTTGAGCCTAGTGCATTAAAAATGCTTATGGAAACGTATACAAGATTTATTTTTCTTTGTAATCTCCATCTTCCTCAATGCATTTCTTTTTACATTTGTAACAAAAGGTCTTTTAACCCAGTGAAAAAATATTTGCCATCTTTGCCTTCAAATGCTCGTCTACCACTGCCTTAATTTCTTTGTCACTCAAAAATCTTCATCTGAGGAAGTTTTCTTCAAATTTGAAAATAAGTAAAAATCGCTGGGAGCTAGGTCAGGATTGTATGGTGGATGATTGATTTCTTCAAATCCAATTTTGTTCAGGTCACACCTTGTATCTCGCGCAGTGCGCACGGGCGTTTTTTTGTTCTGCAAAAACAGGACTCCTTTCTCGGCTTCAATGTAAAACATTCTACAGAGTCCTGCATGGAGCCGAGAAAGGAGTGGTGGCAAATGTAGTTCCAGACTCTCTGTAAACTGTCAATCACATCTCTTCAGATATTTCCATCAGCATTTGGGTTGGATTTAGAATCGTTTGGCAGGAATTTAGGGGAGTAAGGTGTTTTATTTGGTAGAGGTTTGGTCCCCAATTAAAATAATACCACTCACATTAAAAGGTAATGTTACCGAAAAAATAAATAAAAACTATTTTAACCTAAAATGCGTAAAGTATGGAAAATTATACATTTTTTATTACTAAACTGACTTTATGGCTCTGGGTTCTAGCCCTTCTGAGAAAAAAATTATACGATATTACTGTGAAAGCTGGATAGCATACAAAATTTTGTGACTGTGGCGGGAGCAAAAGCAACCTGACTTTATAGATATCTGATCTGATCGAACCTGTACTAAAATTAAATCAGCACGCCCCGAATCCACGTAGTCTTGTCTGCCCAACTCCTAAAGTGCTTTTGTAAAGCCGTAGGCGCGGAGGGAGAGCGGTCCCCGCCCGTCGTAGGCATCTGTGCGAGCCTGTGCTTATTATTGTATTATATATTATGTTTATAATTTACAGTAATTATAAAAGCTAATATATTGGTGTTTTGTTGAGTGCAAGAGCGAGCGAAGTGAGCTCGGGACTCAGGGCACCCCGACTCGGACAGGTTAGATTAGAAGGGGATGGCGAGGTCGAGTGAGCGAGCGAATAGACCCCGCTATTCCCTTCGTGATTCTTTTTTTGTAAACCACTCAGAAGTAGGCCGTCGACCGGCCTTCCCTCGACTGCGCTAGACTGTCCCAGTACTTGGAGACGAGGGAAGCACCACGTTCCCTCCCCTAACTCTCTCCCCCCATAAATCAGGTTTATAGTCAAAAACGTTACAAAAACATAACCTCAAAATAAGTTTTTTAAAATTTTATAAAAAAAAAACTAAGCATGTCCGGCAGGATGTGGAAGTTGGGGGCAACTCTACAACTTCCCCGCCTCCCTATCTATTACCTCCAACCCCCTTAATTCATTTTGAGTTATCATTTTGAGGTTAGTTCTATGGGATTTTCTTTTTGATTTTTCTCAAGAACGTTGCATTACCTTTTAATGTGAGTGGTGTTATTATAATCGGGGACCAAACCTCTACCAATAAAACACCTTACTCCCCCTAATTCCTGCCAAACGATTCTAAATTTCAACCCGGCGTTTTATCTTCTTTGTGAGGAACTTTATGACAGCTCTGTACTCCAATTTCGTAGAATGCGCGGATGACTGAGACATGATGAGTTTGTATGTATACTAAGGAGGGTATTCGCAAATTAATAATATACAGCGCGAGACAATAATGACATTTGAAGGCACTTAGGATCAAAACTTTTCAGCCATCCGTCGTAAATCCGGCATGGAGCACTTACAACACAGGGTAGTCAGTGGTGTGATTCCACTTTGATTAAGAGTAGTTGGACGCAAATTTTAACCCAAAAAGATCGGCTTTCTCATTTGCGGCGTGAGCTTGCGAGTCTGTGCAGAGGTGGAAGTGATGGCTGACAGAATTGTCCCTTGGACAGCTTTGGCGATATCAAAAAGTGCGGGTTTTCGAAAAAAGGCGAACTAGTTTCTAATAAATTTTGCAAATGTTCACTGACTTTGCCTTAGCAAAAACTTTTTTAAATTTTAAACATGGGGATATTTGAAGTGGTAAACGAGGATATAGCTCACCAGTTATAGAACAACTGCAACATCAGGGGATTTGCAGGTGCATTGTTGGCATTTTAGAAAGGAGTAAGCTCTTTTCTTAAAGGTAAAATTTCCTAAATCATTTCGGTCCGGAAAAATCGCCGGTGGTAAACTATTCCATAGAGAGGTCATACGCGGAAGAAAACACAGTAGTAAACCGCCTAGCATCCAGATGGTGTGGATGGTACCGGGAGTTTTGTCGCAATCTGCGTTAATGAATGGGATTTATTCGAAAAATTCGTCAGAGCACTTCCCGTGATAGATGCGAAAAAAAAATGCAAAGGGATGCAACATCTCTTCGCAGCGCCGGTGAATCGAACCGATCGGAAAAAACTCGGTCGTCAACGATACATACCGCTCTGCATTGGATGCGGTCAAGTGGAAGGAGCTGGCACAGGGGAGCCCCAGCCCAGAGATGGGAACAGTATTCCACATGAGGCCGAACTTGCGTCTTGTAAAATTGCGGACGGTGTCCCGGCATAAAATACTATCCCGCTCTGCTGAGCATGCAAAGCTTTTTAGAGGCCAATTTGGCCTTCTCTTCCAAATGACCATGCAACTGCACGTCACTCGATAGGTAGGATTCCGATACTGGCTGAGGCAACAAGTGGAGTACCTTGAAATTGAGGAGATACGACAAAGGGGTTCTTTTTAGCGGTTAACGAACAAACTTTTGTCTTCCGAGGGTTAAACTGGACTAGATTTAGTTGCCCCCAATCTGAGACTTTGACTTCAGACACAAGTTTTTCCAAGTACTTGGAGACGTTTTCCTGAGAAATATTGGCACGGCCAGTGTACAGAGCATAACCAGTGCTGTCATCTGCATAGCAATGAATATTGCCAGTTTGCAACATATCATTGATATACAGAAGAAACAGCATTGGTGAAAGCACGCAGCCTTGTGGAACACCAGCATTAATAGGCTTGTAATTGAAGCTTGTACTGTCTACAATGACTTTGATGCTCCGATCTGCAAGAAAGCTGGTAATCCAATCGCACAATTTCTCAAGAAGCCCATAGGAAGGGAGCTTCGAAAGAAGCACTTTGTGCCAAACCCGATCGAAGGCCTTCGCAATGTTCAAACTAATGGCCGATGCCTCCCCATTGGACACTACTGCCTATCACCCATCTATGAGTTAGGTACACCAGAAGATCACCAGCTGATTGATCATGAAGAAAACCGTATTGGTGGACTCCATTGTTGCGATGGGCCTGCAGTTGGACGGGTCTGACCGATCGCCTTTTTTAGGGATCGGGTGGACGAAAGCCTTGAAAAAAACGAAAAATGATTTTTGGACTACACCTAGGGAGTAGGAGAACCGGAAAAAGCGCGTGCGTTAAGACCGGTGCCAATGCTGGAGCACACGTACCTTAGCACAATTGCGTATATTTAATAAATTACATTATGCACAAATCTTTACAGTAAAATGTTACAAAATATACTATCAACATTAGCTGTAACATCAAAGTTACATAGAAGTAACGTGAAAGCGCAATTTTTCAAGGTTAAAAATAGACATAACACGACATATAGGTGAATTTTAAATATAGATACCCTGCAATGTATTAGTTGTAAGTGCATAATACTATATGTGTACAATGAAAACTGATATTTACCTTTGAAATTGTCAAAATTCGCAAACGCTAACATTTGGCAGACTCCAGAGACGAGAAGATGGCATCTTTTCTTTTTTTATTGTGATGTCTGAATACTTGGTGTTGCCTATGCAGTTACAAATACTACCAAACTGTGCTGCTATGCTTTTTAAGGGAAAATTTTGGTAACATACAAAATAGTAACAGAAGCCAAAATATGGAACATAAGTTTAAATAGTAATAAATCTATAAAAAATGCGTTTTAAAAGACACGCAAAGCATTATGTAGTAGTTTACATAATTTTAAGAATATGGTATAAGAGTTTAAGAGATGTATAACGTTTTTTATAAGCCATCAAAATATGAAAATATTTTTTCCTCAAAGTGGCAAAATTGACAGCCTTACCCATATATGTTTCTTTTACTATATGCCAGCTGGCAAGCATAACTTAGAAGCTTGTAACTTAAAGATCCCTACAATGGGAAGGCAGGTAAGTGAGAGCAGAGCTGGTTGACTTGCAATGGAAATAGTTTTAAAAGATTTTTAATTTTCTACCAAGTTTCCAATTGTTTGCCTGTTATTGATAAAAATTTATTACAATATTTTTGTACAAATTACATCACAAATTTTATTCTAGTATTAGCATTAGCAGTTGGTACTTTAACAACATATACTTACGTCCTAGGCCTTTTTCTAGCAGGAAGAGAGCAGGCGCCGGAGGGTCCGGGTTCATGGTAGGCAGGTGGTGACTTTCTGCGTAGGTCATAGGGACTGTGGTGGCCGGCGGTGGTGGCGGCGGCGGCGGCCGGCACAGGGGGCGAGCCACCGCCACCGCTGCCACTAGGCCCGGCGCAAGCTGTAGCCGCCATAGCGCTGCCTGTCACGTTGTTTGGGCAAGGTACAGATTCACATGGTTCACCTAGAATTGACATGGTATTTACATTATTTAAAGCTAAACTAAAAATAAAATGAATCTTGTTTCTATCACAAATAAAACATAAATAGGGGTTTTTCTTTAAATAATGCTAACTTTTCATTGTTTAATGGTATAGGCAAAACATTCTGTACTACAGTTACAAGAGCTTTATCACATTACATAATATTTAATGAAAAACAATGCCTCAATAAGACATTTAAAAAACCATTTTTTTTAATAGGATAGTGTGACAAATGAGCACACAGTCCACCTGATGATAAGTGATTGCTGTGGCCCATAGACATCTATCCTCAAATACGAATCAAAATGCAGATGCATTGTCATACATAAGGACTAAAATGGAATGCCTTGTTTCCAGCAAAAAGGGTCTCCGGTATATTTTTTTACGCTGGTATCCTGTGAGAGTGTATTTCTTCCCCAATCAAGCCGACCTACACCTGCTACAACTATACTACTAATAATATAGCTGCAGCATGGCTCTACCACATATAAATAAGTTTTATTTAAAATTTCTGCAGTAACAGTTCTAATGTTTAATAATTTTGTTAATATGGAAGGAACGTCTAGTGTAGCAAATATTATCAACATATTGTACTTGATAATTTCTCAATAAAAAAATTGGTTCTATATTTTACATATGTAAATGAGATGTGAAATAATGAATATATAACTCTCCACCATTGAAACTCATTTTTGTTGTTTAATTTTAGCAGTTGTGTCTGACACTCACGACCCATTCTTATGCTTGGTCAAACAATAGATATATAGACTTAACTCGACTAGACACAAGCTACAAACAACTGTGCGATCATCTCAAAACTTGAGATGGCACTGAACTTTTTACTCGCGTGTTCTTCTTATATAAAGCGAATTATGGGAGGCCAACCGCTTCATACTAAATGTGTTGACAGCGGGGAATGATTTCTGCTAAAAATGAATAATGTTTATTGTTAGATTATTGCTTTTTGGTATGAATTAGTAAAAAAAGTTAATTGTGAATGTATTATTCATACTTTCTTCTCACATTTTAACCAAAAATATTTTCTAAAATGATAATAAAATAGCCAAGAAAATTCTAAGACTTACTAATTAAGGCCATTTTAGATGTTTTCACTATATTTAATGAATTTTTTTTCTTGATATTTAACATTTTTTTTACAAGTATCACGCAATGTAAGTGAAGACTCATCTATTAACTAATTGAGATGTTTTTTCTTTTGGTGCTAATTCAATGAAATAAGTTCAATATTTTTAAAATTGTAACTGCCTATTTGTGTGTTTCTTAAGGACTGGCCTCTTAAGATAATTTAAATTATAGATGCAGGAAATTTTGTCTCTTGAATCTGAGTAGCAATCAATCACCAAAACCAATTTAAAAGGCTAAAAGATTTTTATTTTTACATTTTGTCTAAAATTATTTTTAGATTTTAAAAGATCACTATTTCTAAAATAGCCAAAAATTAACCTCTATTCATAGGATATATTTACAAATTTATACACAGCTTGCAGGGCTCTGCCTGCCTTTGCATTGTTATAATGTGTAACAGGAAACTTTTTCAATACATTGAAAGCAAGGTGACAACATATAGAAAGTTATTGTGTACCTCTTATATACCGGCCAAATGTGACTGTATCAAAATAATTCAATGCATATAAGAAATAAAGCTCATTAATTTTTCAACATTAATTCTAACAAATTTATAAATATTATTTAATAATTGAGAATATTTTAAGTTTTGTTCAAACATTTAATGTTATAAGACAAAATTTGTTACTGTTACTATCTCTCACTCAAATAATAACAATTTTCAATAGAAAAAGTTTCAATATTTACGATCAATAAAAGGTAAACAAATCAATGACTGATAGCTAAGCTCAAAGTAACAAATTTTTCAAGCATGGCTAATTCTACTAGCTAAATATTTTAGTCATACTTGTAATTTATTACTTACAATGAAATAAAATGTTTCGTAACTAAACGTTGTACGAATACCAACAGTGTCGTTCGGAACAGCTGTTTCGTTACGCCGTGTAAAATAAGACTTCATGTATCAAATCAATACTCACATTGCGCAAAATGTCGCTGAAATGCGCTATTCAATATAAATATATGCAAATTTGAAGCTGTGGGATTATTAAAAGAAACAATATTAGTAGCTACGCTAAACAATGGTCTCTAATAAATATAAAATCTATTTAATGTCGAACTTCAATAAACAATATATAAAGGTGCGACACTAATGAAAATAGCTTCTTAGGCACATTAATACCTTTCAGGAAATTAGTACTTAAATAAAACGTACATTTACGAAAACGTCGATAACGAGCCATTTGTAAAACTTGGTGCGACATCAAACGACCCGGATAACTTACTTGATTGTGTCCTAGATGGTAGTGGTATTCTGTGTCCGCCTTTTCTTCGCGATCTACGGACGTAAGAACGCGAAGAGGAAAACGAGGCACTAGGCATTATTTCTTTAAATGCTTATTTCACTAGAATTCAGCCTAAACAAAGGAGACACCCGCACCAACACCGTCGGCCATTTTCTGTTTAGAATAGATTGGAGAACCGATACAGGAAATACAGATTAAACCACATTAATAGTCACTAAAAAAGAACTTCTTATCTTTCACATATATTGCACTAATCACTAATACTAATATTATAATAGTTAACTCATAAAAATCATTATTTAAATAATTAAGCTAAAATTCACACTACCCTAAAACCAAAGGGCGACTCTCAGAAAAATATGGCGGAATTTGGATTAAATATGGCAGTAGCGATTCGACTGCCATCTGATTTCTGAAGCTAGAAACCAGAGTATAGGTGTCACTAACCTCCAGGGTTTCTAGTAAAATATTTGTGAAACCTATACTCTTTGGTTTCTAATATGGAGGCTAAGAGAACGATCGCTGTAGAAAATAGTGTCCCAGAAATATGGACAAAATAAGTGAAGCGCTGCGATCGCTAAGTCGTCTTAGTAAAAGACATTTTCAGTCTATTTTTCCGATCAGATGCTAAACTATTTGCACATCCACGCACAATACAATATTGCACAATTTTTTAATGTTTTTTTTGTCAAAAGTTAAAAAATTACGGAGCTCGATCACTTTCAACTAACTACATTATTCGACTAACTTCATCTAGTTGTACTCATAAACAACTATTTTCGCAGATACTACTTACCGACGGCAGTTCAGGGATAGGCGGGCTATGCTACAGCACGTAGCGATCGTTCTCCTTCTCTCTAACCCCCATGCTAGAAACTTTGCTACTTACTGAGAGTGACTAAAAGACGTAGAGGGAGGACCACAAACTAATAAGAGTATTAACGCAGGGAGGATGTAGAGGGAGGATATATCCTCTGTCTACGCTATAAGCGTAGAGTGAATTACGCCAGTATATTCTAGGTCTATGACATAGACCAAAACAGGAGGGGAGAAGCTATAGCGATACTCTCCTTACTTTCCGATTCCAAACAGTCTGTCATTATTTGCGGCACGAAAGTTAGAGAACAGGAGCACGATCAGTACGTACGAAAGCATAGCCCGCCTGTCCTTGAAGATTGTAGAATGTATAGCGGCGCTGACGTCGATGAGTAGTGACTGCGAAGTTAGCTGTTTACGTGTACAAGTGGATGAAGTTAGTTGAATAATGTACAAATTTTCTCCGCGGCATTGACGAGAAAATTTTCACGCGCAAGAAACATTAAAAAATAAAGTAATATTTTATTATGCGTGGATGTGCAAGTGGTTTAGCATCTGATCAGAAAAATTGACTGAAAATGCCTTTTATTGATCGAACTTAGCGATCGCAGCGCCTCACTTATGGTGTCCATATTTCTGCAATCGTTCTCTTGTTCTCTAACCTTCTTTTTTTGCGTGGAAAATCTGTGCCACGCACACTTTCCAGACTCCCACACGAAAATAATCGTAAATCACTATGAAACTCACTAATAACAATTGAAATAAAACATTTACATTTTCACACATAAGTAGTTACATTCAGTCATGAAGAACAACTAACGATACGCATTATTATCGATGAAAAGGTGAATATTATAAAAAAATAGGATTTTATTTATTACTATTATTGTTGACGACGCAAGATAACACCTTACTGTAGTCAACCAAATCTAAGAAATACCTTTTGACGTTTCACATTAATCATTCCGCAATAACTTTGCACAAGCGTACTCAAACGATTTGAAATAACCTTTTACGCAAAACCGAAGAATTATGAAGTTATCTATTTTTCATTACAACGTGTATAGTGTTTTATCACTAATTTAAATTCGAATCTTTCAAACAAAGCAAAATACTAAAAAAATAACCAGTATCAACCTTTTTACTTGACGTCGTTTCAATGGTATGTTTGGATGATTAAAATTCATCGTTATGCGAATAATCGGCAAATATATTCAAATAATTGATAAAAATATTCAAACAATCGAAGCATAAATTTTTTAAACGTATTACTTGTTTAATTAAATTTTATTTTTAAAATTCCTTAAATTACACGAGTCATGAATAAAACAAGTTTATTTTTAACTTCCTGCTAAGAATATTGCAAATTTTCAAAAATCGGGAAGTTATTGTTTTACCTCGTTTTTCGAAAATGAGTTTTCATCAAATATTGACGTTTCGAGGTCACAGAAAACCACCCCGACAATTTTTTGATTGTGTCTGTATGTCTTTAAGTACGCGCGCGCGCGCGCGTGTGTATGTGTGTGTGTGTGTGTGTGTGTGTGCGCGTGTGTGGATGTATGTAACCTCATAACTTTTGAACGGGTTGACTGATTGAAAGGAACTATGCGGATTTCCAAAACATTTCATCAAACTTATATTTCCTATGAATTTTAGCTAATCCGTCCGGCAGATTTTGAGAAATCTCAAAACTTTCTCTTTTAAACGGCTTTACCGATCGGTTCCAAAAACTAATCAGCTTTTAACCTTGAAAAACCACGTCGATAGCTGTCAATTCGGTCAAAATTGCTTGATACGTTCGTGAGATATCGTTAACGAAAATTTTGAAAAAATTGATTTTGTTAAATTACTCCGATATTTCATATTCAACGTCATAATTTGGTATAACTTGGAGCGCTTTGCATTTGAAATTAGCTGGAAGATCCAGTGATGGCCTGCAGTGTTAACAAACCGCTACGTAATTTCAATCTCCCGCCATTTTGGGAGCTTACTGTGCGTAATTTTGTGATCTTGTGTTTGTCTTCTTACTTTGTGACTCGGCTTTAACTTTTTAGACTGTTTCTTCTATATTCGTTCAGGTATGTGCCCGCAAAGGATGATTGAGAAAAAGTGGTAGAAAAAACAAAAAAAAATTAATTATGGATGACTTGGAAAGAGACATTTATTTTAACGGCATTATTAAAAATTAAATAATAATTAATCTAAACAACGACAGCTCAACTAGTTGTACTGAAAGTGATTGAATTAATTTATTTTTAATCTGGTTTCAATTTTAAATTTTCATAACTTTGCCTCTAGAAATAAGCAGTAACAACAAATAGGAAGAATTTGATAAATCTTTTATTTTAAATTATCCGTTTTTAATTTATGCTGGTATTGCTCAAACCAAACTGTGAATGATTATCAACTCTACGTACGTACGATAGCAAGAGTAAAAAAGAAAGTACGAGAGCGTACAATATTTGATTTTTTTAAATCAAATATTGTACGTTCCCATTTTTTGGTCAACATGCTTGGTGCATTAAGTCTGACAGCTGTCAAAATGTATTTATTAGATTTGATTGACTCTAATTAGGGTTCCGATTCCGTTAAAAAAATAAATAGCCATTAAAAATCCAATCGTAATAAATTCCACGGGGACGGAGTCACAGGAAACAGCTAGTACTGAAAATAATCATGAAACGTATAAAACCTTTCATCACTCCAGTTTGTATGTATTTTACAATAGGAAAATATTAGATTGCATACTTACATAGTCTTGATACTAAAGACACTGTTAGTGCAGGGCAAACGAATAAAATTAATGTCCTTCAGGAAATCACTCTGCGCCTCCAATACTCATCACAAAACAAACACTCCCGCACATCCCAAAATGGCGAGTGTTTATTTCATTGCGAACAGAATGTCTCCTAAATAATTCTCAGATAACAGCAGCGAGGATATCGCTAACAATAACGCTTGAGAACTACGATAAAACCAGAAGGTGGAAGCTTTAACTTGGAAGTGCAACGTTAGAACGATATGGATGTGATTCGTGGTGGCATTTTGAATTTATAAAATAATAAATTAATTTTACTGGGTCTATTATGATGAGTACACCTAGATTCAAGTACTGTTTTCTTGATTATATTATATATCTCACTTTAATTTTTAACAGCATACTTTTTATATCTTCTTAAATCGCGTACCTACCAATAAATAAATATTTGAACTATGATATTAATTATAAAATTATAGTATGTATTCGTCAAGTAAAAAAAAACGAAACCATTGCGGGCTATATACCTTTAGTGACAATATTTTGATGTTCCAATCAATCGCAAAAATATCTCTTCAGAGCGTCTTTTTTTCACTTAAGCGGTGGCGTGAAATAATACAAAAGAGGCATTTCATGACATCGCATAGAGGGTGTACCATGTACCATAGGTAAGGTCCATGTCCTGTTGAAAGAGACCACAGAAGAAATAACAACCTATTTGAAGCCATAAGAAACAACAAAAGAGCGACCACCAGAATTCGCAATCAATTAATGAAATAGATGTAATATCCTCGAAACACTCTCCACTGCATTGGAAGACGTTTTCAAGCTACTGAACGGGAAAGAATACGGTAATAACGTCAATTGTAAGTACATCACTCACCTTCGATTTGCCTACGATATAGTCCTTATAGCAGAATCGCTGAAGGACCCAAGCACTATGCTCAATGAGCTCAATAGTGTCTCTCAACGTATAGGTATTAAGATGAGCATGAACAAAGCAAAAGAAGAGGACTATGCTCGAAATTTCGCTGCGTGATGAACTTGGGAATGAGGATATCCGCAATAGAAACTGACATATCCCACCGGATTAGTAAGCTGAAGTGGCAATGGCCCGGCCATATAGCTCGAAAAACCGACAACCGATAGGAAAGAAAAGTTCTTCAATAGCAGCCTCGTACCAGCAGACGTGGCGTAGGGAGCCCCCCCACTAGATGGAGTGACGACCTAGTAAGACATGCAGGAAGTCAATGGATGCAGGTGGATCAGGACCGTGCTTTGTGGCGTTCCTTGGTGGAGGCCTATGTCAACAGTGGACTTGTGAAAAGATGTAACGATGATAATTAAATAGAACTTGATACGATTACATTTAGAATAAAAGCTAAACTTCGCAATAATATAATTTTATATCTCATTATTAATAAAAGTAAATAAGGTATACATTTACAATTTAATTAAAATAATTTAACTATTTATTTGATATCTATAAATAAAACTTCAACAAGACACACGTTTAAAAATGTATTGTGCTCGTACAATATACTATTAAGGCATATCCACATAATTCCTATTTATGTTCATCCTAAAAGGAAAATCTTCATCGAAATTCTAAGAAAATATTGGATAGAGATTAGGCCATATAGTTTTATTGGGTTTTCCACTATATTTATTTAACGTTCTTTCACATGATTGCGACGGAAACTTCGAAGGAACTTATCAGGCACTTGAAAATAAATCTTTCTGTTTGTTAACACACTTTTTTCGGCAATTTGAGGGGAATGAGCAAATAATCGAAGACATTTTTGGGGCTTTCAAGAAAACTGTTGTATTCGTTTTTCACTCTTTTGTTATGTATGGCATACAAATAATTGAGAAATGATTTCAAATACGTTAATTGAGTAAAACTGATAAAAATCAGGTGTAAATGCGATATTGGTCAGATTATCTGGATGCTACGACGTGATTCCAGTTTAAGATCTTAGCAGGGTCCCAACAAAGACGCGGTCCTTCGCAGCTGACCTTATAAGGAAGCTTAAAGTCGCTATCGAACCATGAAGAGATTTATGCTCGAGGCTTATCACAATCAATATTCGTAATAATGATATCGGCGGTAGAACCAGACTAATTGACATAACCCAGGGGATCAGTAAGCTGAAGTGGCAATAGACCGGCCATATAGCTCGACCAATCGACAGCCGATGCAGAAGAAAGGTTTTAGTGTGGCAGGCTTGTACCGGTAAGCAGAGTTTATGACAGCCTTTCTCTAAGTGGAGTGACGACCTTGCAAGACATGCAGGAGCTGATGGATGCAGGTAGCTCGAGACCAAACTCCTAAAAGTAAAGAAGAAAAGTAGGGCTGGAAGGCAGTTTTCCACCCAGTTTTTGACACCAACCAGTTTCGATAAAAAGACAGCAGGAGTTGAACAGCTAGTAATTGCATGCTTTGGCTACTTTGTTGCACCTTCATCCTCCGTTTTTCTACAGCCATGATTTTTTCTATCATCATTATTGTATTCTCTATTTTATCAAGTAATAATAATTTAACAACTTTTTAGATACAAAACCGACTTTATAGAAAGAAAGAGATATTAATTTGGCCATTATAATTCTCTCCTCTCAACAGTCCCGGCCCAAATGGTCGCTTTGGCGCATACTGTCCAACTCTAAACGAGTGATCTATTGCATACGTGGTGCGTGTCATTAAAATGGCAATATCTAAATAATTATGAACGGAAAGTCTGTAAAACAATATTTTGTTAGAATTATTGTTAAGTAAGCTAACAGCATATGTGTAAATGTGTACATTCACTTTTTTATATTTTCTAAATTCCATGGTAATAATGCTAAAAGCGATTTTTTTCCAGTTTGGTTAAAAAATGTAAAAAAAGAAACAATTATTTTAATAAATATTTATATTATTTACAATAAGATAAATACAATTTACAAAAAACTAATTTAAAAAAACACAACTCTGCGTTCA
>DWHP01001102.1:0-16970 GCA_018247895.1 Parnassius honrathi
TACACTCACCATACGAAATACAGCAGCATTAAGCTACTATTTCACGCTGGTATTCTGTGAGAGCGTGGTCCCTCCCAGGTCGAGCCAACTCATTCGTGCTACAACTATACTTTTAATATAACTGCAGCATGGCTCTACCGCGTATAAAAATAATAACTACTCAAAGTGATAAAATTTTACGTGGTAGAGCCAAGCTGCAGCTATATTATAAATGTAGCACGAATGGGTCGGATAGACGGGGGCAGGACCACGCTCTCACAGAATACCAGCGTAAAATAGCAGCGTAAGGCTTCTGTGTTATATATGTATGTATAGTGAGTTTAGAGAACCGGACACCCTTTTCACTGGAATCGTGGCATTCCATATTAGTCTTCAGGGGTGACTGACACTTAAACTGACAACGCATGTGCATTTTGATTCTTAATTGAGGATAAATATGGACGTCTATGGGCCACAGCATCCACTTACCATCAGGTGGACTCTGTGCTTGTTAGTCACCCAATGCTATGAAAAAAAACCGTGGTTGTTGACCCACTCGCCAGAAGTGGCACTATCGCAAGATTCCCTATTTGAGGTAATCTATGTGAGATACATATGTTTAGCAGTGAACTATAATGGGCTGTAATGGACGCACTGCTTGTCCATATAGACTATGCCAAATCTGAAATACCTCCGAACGTGCAACGTACGTGAGGGTAATACGGCCACCTTAATCTTTGCCGCCTTATAAAACAAAAACTAGGGGGAGGACAGAGACAAAAACACAAAGTCGAACACTATAACTAAAATATTTAGAAAAAAATAGCAAACAAACCTGGGCAATATTTAGGAACAGTTCAAAAAATCAACTTAAAAATACTAATACGCTATGCAATACTAAAAACGACTAAAATGTTTACTATACCTGTAAAAATGGCATCGATAAATCAGTGCCTTTTTGATTCTTTACTATTTGATTGACATTTATTTAGATCTATCGTAACAAAGTCACCTATGCAAACATGGCTCTAGTTTTTGAGTTATAAAAAAAAGTGAATAAAACTAAACTAAATTAAACGCGATAAAATCCGTAAATATAGTTTTGTTCAATATGCATTGTTCGCGTAAATTTAAGAAATCATTTTGTGAACCAGTACGAACTTGTAATAGCATAATTAAACGCGATAAAATACGTAAATATAGTTTTATTCAATGTATAGTGTTCGCGTAAATTTAAGAAATCATTATAAGAATGTAACCATATTAAACGGATGACTACGCTCACGTACTATACTTAAAAAGGGGGTACAAAGTGTATATAGATTTGATGTTAGGTAGACACTATAGCCCGTTCATATACAACCATACACACCGACGAAAAATTTATTTAGAAGCTGTGTAGCAGTCGTGTAAGATTTTATTAACCCATTTTGTCCCGCGAGTTTCGTAAGATGCGACTCTGGTAAAGGCCAGTTTACGTTTAGTTTACTTTAAACGTAAATACTCGTAAAACACCGATACCAGCGACGAGCAACAACTTCAAAGTGGCGAAACGTCTGGCACTCAATTGTAAATCAATTGCCAAACGAGACGCAGCGAAGGAGGCCCATGACAGCAACCTAGACATGTGTTGTTACGCTGCGCCGTGCAATTGCTCTAACTCAGGTCACTGCGCCCGATGTATTAACTCAGTTCTTCAAAATGTGATGGTGCACAGCGCAGAACTGGGAGGTTCGAAAGGTGTTAGGGTTGCCCGCAGAATGTATAGGGGTGTTCAATAACACTTGTGGTTACATAATAAACACTTATATTTTTTTTATAAACTGCAACTCCATAAAGGAGAGTCCTATTTATTTTTTATATTACTAACCTTTTGCTCAAGACTTTATTTTGACAGATGGCGCAGTTGATAGATGGGTGTAAAATTTGTTGCGCAATAGCGTAATTTTGAGTGAACGCAATGAGCCGGTGCAGTTAACTGCACCTCAATTACGGAGTTAGCGCAAGGAATTTCCCTATAAGTAAGTAATAAGAGAGTGTTAGTGAATATGGCAGCTTCGTACAAACGTCTCGCCACACACAAAATAGCGGGGCTTATATATATAGGCGGTCCTTTTCGCAGTTTCCTAAATTTATGACGTCGGAAATATTTCGTTTTATTTAACGGTTGTAGTTCGATCCCCGTCAGCACCGATGCAATTGTTCATTGCCATTTTAAGGGCTGATTTACCACGTGCTCGGCGGTGAAGAAAAACATCATGAGCAAACCGGCATGTATGAGAAATAATAAAAAGAAATATTTCGAAGACTCCTGTAGTTCGACAACACGCATTGGGACAGCGCAGCGGATACTTCCTTGCCCTAAAGCCATGTCAGAAATATGAGTAGGTCTATTTTTTTATAGAATAGGGTGACAAGCAAGTACACAGTCCACTTGACGGTAAGTGGTTGCTGTGGCCCATAGGCATTTACGTCTATTCTCATAATACGAAAGATGGAATGCCTCGTTTCAGCAAAAAGGGTCTCCAGTTCTCTACACTATTTTACGCTGGTACTTTGTGAGAGCGTGGTTTTTCCCCTGGCGAGATGACCCATTCGTGCTACAACTTTGTTTAATTTTGTTTTTGTCTATTATTACTTTTTTACATTTTCTGCCGCATACTAAAACTGTAATGAACGTATTCCTTTTTTTTATATATTTAATTATGACATGAAAAGTATTAAATGTAGAATGATTGTCAAATGAGGTTAAATTATATACAATTTTAGTTTTATTCAAGTTAATTGCATGCGAATGTAATTCTTCACTTTGTGTAATTAATTTTCCAATACAATGTAACATTGTTCTATGGAATAAATGATTATTACTACGAAAAAAACGGTCTATTTTTAGTCGAACATGCGTTTTAGTTGAACAAAGTGCAAGAAATTTCCTTGAAATTTGTTTACGTTCGATCAAATTTAAATTTTGAGTTCAATTGCGTAATTATACTAGTGATTGACTAGACAATGGTTTTAGGGTTGTGGATGAGTTATATATGCTGACAAATAAATGAAAATATTTTCACTACTTTCCTAAAATGATTGTTGTAAACTTTAAAAAAACCTTTTCGTTCAAAATGTTAATAAATTTTAATCCTATCCTATAAATAACAAAATTTAATCCAAATCCAGGCGTACCACTGCAAGACTTCAAGATTACCGAAACGTCGGGAATTAAAAAATAAGTTAATTAAAAATACGTATTAATAGTTTTATTCAACGTGTAGTGTTTGTGTAAATTTAAGAAATTTTTTGTTCAAGAATAGTGTATAATACACCATAATATTCGTAGGTCATCTAAACATTAGCCTCGTAAAGGCCACCCACACGACTTGCAGTTGCAACAGGACCACTTGTCACTAATTACAAAAATTTTCATCAAGTCCCATATTCTTTGGCTAGACGTGGTCCGAGTAGCTCGATGCTCTTTGTAATTCGCCTACCACTTCGGGAATAATATGCCTGACGCTATGTATGTCTGTATACACATAGAATTAATATTCATATAAGTTGCAAAATAGGTTGTATTAAAATTCTTATACGACATTGTAATTCGAATCGTGACAAAAATGGTAAACAACATTACTTTTATTAAATATTCCCCTTGTGAAAAATTGCTCGTTCAGTATTGAGTACCAAACGCATGACCCAGTGTAAGCCGTTAATAAAAAAGAACACGCGTGCTAGTATTACAAGCGATTTACGCCCCTTACTCATACATATTGATTTGAGAAAGCAAATTCAGCGTATCTATATTACATAAATTTCATATACGCAAAACGTGCTATGTGATATTCCCGAAATCTTAATCATGCGTTAAAAGACCTTTTTTAAGCTACAGTACTGGACTATATGATACTATCATCAATGACGACATAGAATCACTGAAGATCATGAGCGCCATGCTCAATGACCTCAGGTGTGTCTCACAATGAATAGGTCTATATATGAACATGGATAAGACAAGGATCACGTTTTAACGTCTACGTAAATGGCAAAATTGGCTCTGACACATCCAACAAATGGGAACAGATCGAAGATCAGCTTGATCCTCCCGATTCATAGGTTTTAATTTTTCCTACCCTGTCATATTATCATAATATCCTTTCCACTTTTAATATAATATCCTGTTTTTAAAGCAGTTCGTTTTTTTACTGTTATATGCCAGTTATTCACCTTTACCTTGATTAATTTGGATGGAAAAATACATGCTGGCAAATAATTCCAGTCCTTTACTATGCGTATAACGAACGATGAAGTATGTTGACAAAAACGGGCGAAGACTAGCCGAGCATCTGGTTGTCTAAAAGTTGTACTGAGAAAAGGAGAGAGAGAGAGAGAGAGAGAGAGAGCACCTAGTAGTCATGGGTTTTCTTAGCACGCTCATGGAAATGTCTCCTATAAAACACAGTAACGCTGGTTACCTTGCGCCTGTGCTCGAGATTGGTTTTCGTGGTATCGGTTTACTATGAATATTTTTGATATTAATACGGAAATTACGCGTAATATTATAGACAAGACAGTATAAATATGATATGTGACGACCGAGTAGCACCGTTTTAATCACTACGCGTTTAACTGCGGCGCCGCGGAGCTATGGATTCACATCCCACTCAGATCAATTGTTTGTATGGCCTATAAATAATTATTCGTGGTCCAGATATGTAAATGAAGAGATGCTCCAATATCATTTCCCTTCTGGGGCTTCAAATTACCGCAAAACTATTGTCGTGCTCTCGCCAAGGACATCGATTCGTTTTTAGTTAACTTAGTTACATAACCTGTTCATATTTATGGAAAAGCTTGTAGAAAGACAAATCGAAATAATATATAACTTTTAAAAATTGTTTGAAAAATGACATTGCTCTGCGCTCATACATTGTTTGCCCTGGAATCCAGAGCATCGGAAAATTATGTGTTGTACTGTCGATCGTTAGTGATTTCTTATACGATCTTATTTTTACAGTAGACTAGCTGCAGAATAACTATATTTCAAAAAAGTTTTGAGCTTATAGTCGAACTACGAATATTATCGTTTTTTGTAGCTCCGATTGATTTTTAAGAAACTGCAAAACAATATCCTAAAACATTTAGCAATTTTTAGTACTATCTTTCAACAACATAGAACCACCAGTGCAGTCGCAATTTACACAAAATACACTTGCCATTGCGTACGCGTAAGCCCGTTTATGATAGGCAGGTACACAGTTCCGAAAATCACAGCCATGTAAGTCGTTTTTGAAAACAATTAGAGTCCATTAAAATAGCCAAGTTGTAATATTCGATAGATAGTTCCGAAAGTTACCAAAAGACATCAATATATAGATTACAAAGAGCGAGCGAGGCCTATGTAATTGACAGGGTGAGAGCACGGGTGAAAAAATGACAAGTGACCATTTTGTGATGCCAAAAATATGGGTGCCAAATACAACACGATTTATTGATATTTCGTAAGATGTACCTACTCGTACTATGGCCATATGTTACAAACAGTATTACATCAATTTTTTTTTAAGATACTAATACTAATACTAATACCATTATAGGAATGACAATGTCCTATTTTACACATAATAGCACTATACATCTCTACTTCTTCCATACTTGTAAAAATATTAATAATAATATCTGTATCTAACCTACAATATTGTTTTTTTTAAAGAAAACATTTATAATTCGTGCAGAAACGATAAGTGTATTTTTAAATATTAATTTTCGAAAACTCTTAAGTGATAGTTTAGGATAATTAATAGAATTAGACGTTACTTTGCGGTAAAGAATACTGAGCGGATGTGTGCAAAATAATTCTTAAAAACTTTAATTAGTGATCGTTTAGTTAGAAGTGACTGAAACACTTTTCTAAACCATCATTAGAAAACCCTGAATAATGACCATGATGAAATATGTAGGTTTTGTTAATTTCAGCAATATTCTTACTACCTATTTAAAATCGAATATGACCTAATTAATTAAGTATAGTCGATTTTTAAATTATACTTTTAGGGAATTGTAATAATGGAATGGTGATTGACTGTTTTTATTTATAGTAACTTCTATTTGCACTTTATTTGAAATGTGATTCAAGTTAAACATTTCCACCATATAGTAACTTCTATTTGCACTTTATTTGAAATGTGATTCAAGTTAAACATTTCCACCAATTCATTAGAATTCGAAAGATCGATTACAATCGATTGAGCATCCCTAATCATTTTTAAGAGCACATGACGCTTGGCGAAGTTCGCGGCGATTAATGTTATTAGTTGAATTGAATACATTTTAATGTTCATTTTGGCATGTAGCATATAACAAAATAGACATTTAATTATCGCGTATTTCCGATGCTTTTATTGCACAGGGCGATTCGGGGCATTGTAATATAAAGATATTATTAGTCCAAAATTGTCATTAAATCGCACCGCCTTACACTCGGGTTTACACTTAATTGAATACAGGAAGTCGATGGTGCAGGTAACTCAATTACGTTTCAAGAGAGTTCCTTTTGTGACATTCCTACATAGGCCTTAGTTCAACTGAATTTGTGAGGGCCTGTAATGATGACGACGATGATGATGAACTAAACATTATAATAAATGAACTCACTCACTCTGGGAAGCAACTGCTGTAATTTGTTGCAGGTATAGGATTTAAAGATACGCTATATCCATAGAAGCGAACATCATAGATCATACTGATTGCAGTGATACTGATCTTGCAGGACCAGCATAGCTGTTTGCAAAATAATATTATAGCATAGATTAAAAAGAGTAAAAGTTGCTACGTACATGAGTAGTAGCAAACTGTTAACTCCACTTACATTTATGTATACAGGATTATTTTTTGAGGAGTTGCCAAATTTGAAACCTTAGTTCAGATATATAAATAATGATATATCACTATTGCAGTTTTAAAAAATACAAGTAAATAAGACTTCTACTTTTATTTAATACTATCCAAAAATATATGTAAATTTTTTTTAGGTTGAGGGTGACAACGAGCATACAGTCCATCTGGTGGTAAGTGGTTGGTGTGGATCATAGATATGAACATCTATTCTAGATTGGACTTTGATGAAATGCCTCATTTCCAGTTAAATGGGTCGCCAGTTCACTACACTGACTACAGTATTTATGTACAACAACCTGTTTGCCAACAGATCGGCCATTACGAATGCGTGCGTGCGCAGTGAAATTAGTTAAAATAATGCATGTAATGATGATGATGACGAATGCATTCACACATATTTTCAATTTAAAAGATAAAAAGGCCGGAGTATTTGAGATACTTTTTTATTAATTTTTCATCGCCATTTGCCTATATTAAATACTTATTCTGAACCTTATCGGCGAATTTGGCCCGTTATTGCAAAATGAGTCTGTATAGTCGTAGGGAGAGCTAACGACACTTTGTCGAAGTAAATTCTCTTGTTTCTGTTATACTACACATAATCTTGGTGGATACAATCAACGTTGCGTAAGCATGAGGTTACCAGACAGCGTCTGGCCTCGTTATCTGGCTGAGTTAGTTAATAACCAGTTTAATCGCACTTAAACATCATACCAATTCATTTCATTGTGTTGAGCTTAAAGAAGCAGAAAATGTATTTGCCTCGACAGCTTGATGGAATAGTTCACCAACATATGAACGTACTAACGCACGCATTCGTTCTTTTGTTAATATGAGAATTGACCTCAAAATGTGCAATTATGTTGAAAGGAGATGCAAAGAATTATCTGGGCTTAAATTTTTAACAAAAAATAGGTCAAAGAATGGGTAGCAACTCCATTGACGTTTAACAGGCAATAAAAGCTCAAATATAATTTTTTGAAATGGTAATTAGGATTCTTTACATTGTATTTTTTGTGCTTATAATATCGGTGTATGAGAATGTATCGTTCTTTTTAATCAATCGTAAGAGCAGACCATGGGAAATAGAATTGCGATGGATGGCTTTATGGCAATCTCACTTACCCCAGACGTCAAATTCCTAGACCGACGACGAGCAACAGCGGCACAAATACGAAACGTTTAAAGCGATCATCAATCAGAGTGTTAAGCGTGTCGAATTAAGGCCCAAATTTTAGGCTAATACTAATACTATCCGATGAAGAAGAAGACCGTAATAATTATTGTTTTCAATTAATTATTGCAACATTGACATTTGAAATTTTTGTAAATTGTGTATTTATTTTTAATACACTACACTTTTTTCATATTTTTACGTTGTCATCGGGAAGTTAGTTTAAAATGATTTACTAAATTCGACTCGAACAAACAAACATGAAAGCGATATTATAAAAACATGGTTAAAAAAGGTTTCCTTAGGAGTAATGTACGTCAGTGCTGCCAGACTATTCTAAAATGAACCATTGTATGATTTTTCAAAACTCAAACCTATTACAACTTCCTTAATGTGCTTTTAAAAGAAGAATTGAATAAAATAATTGAAACTTTTGAAACTAATTACATTTATGATTGTACTCCATTCGTATTATTAACCATCATAATATTTCTTTGATAAATCATTTTATTTTTACCATTCATTTGAAAAATGCGTCATACAATATTGTAATAATACTTAATGTACTATGAGCCTTTAAATCATTGGCACTTATGACCTTCTTTTATGAAGTTGGCAGCATCGGTTCATGTGCTAATAGATTCGTTTACTTTCAGATGAACTGTTTAGTCATTTGTCATTTTAATATTAAAAACCGACTCTTAGAACAAACAATTTAGTTTTGCGTAAATGAGGGTCATAAATCGCGAAGTAGCAGCGACGTATTTATATTAAAATTTTAACTGGTCATTGCAAAGCAAGACAAAAGTATACAACACTGAACTCTCTTGTTTCTTGATGGTTTAAAATTATTTTATCATTTAGAAATACATGTTTCCTCACGATGTTTTCGGTGTTAACGTGACGTGGTTAACGGTGAACCGTTGAGCACGTTATTATCTATATATATTAGCACTTAGAATTGCAATAATTTATTTAATTGGTGCCGGTGGGAATCGAACCTGAGTTGCTCGCATACTGTGAAATTACGATGAGCGAATAGCTCTTGAGTTACCACGGCTCTTCTAACCATATGTACGTATATCTATTCCCGTAAAGATAGTGTTTATCTGGGTGGTATAATGCATTTCTACCTGGGAGTTCATCTAAGTTTACTTATTCCGTTTGATAACGCTTGTATTTTTTGGCTGAAAGATATATACAAACCAGTATAATTATAGACGGCACGGCAATCCATCTTACGTCCTCATTGACAACAAATCTGCAGACTCCTCTGCTTGAAGTTACTTGTACAGGGGCCACTAAACTTCAAGTGGACTGCAAGTTTCCTTATCACTTCAATTATATAAAATAGGCCAGTAGCTAACTGTGGCTAAATTATCGCATATTGAAAAACACTTTAACTGTTAATTTAAGCAAATCGCAATAAAATAGCTAAAAGCGGGAAATGATATTTGAATAAATTGATGTTTAATTTCAGAATTTGAATAAATCGAACTAATCTGATTTTGTGACAGATATGAAAATGGCGTAACGCAATTATTGGCTGTATTTTTT
The DNA here is from genome assembly GCA_018247895.1 of Parnassius honrathi. Classification (NCBI taxonomy): domain Eukaryota; kingdom Metazoa; phylum Arthropoda; class Insecta; order Lepidoptera; family Papilionidae; genus Parnassius; species Parnassius honrathi. The sequence goes on from DWHP01001102.1 coordinate 9,599, forward strand.
TAATTATTGGAAGTATCATTTTACAGTGAGTGACAAAGAAAGAACAATATTCATCTAATAACATTTTATTACAAAATACCTATCATTAGAAATTAAATCGATTTTTAAATAAACCATTTGTTTCGTTATATAATACGTACCGAAAAGCAAAGAAATTACAACGAAGCTGTATATGGCAACGTGTAGAGAGATTATTCTATGTATAGATTGTACGTTATTTTGTAGTTTTTCAGGCTAAGCCATCTTTGGACCTAAGCCTTACCAATAATACTGCATCCAATCGTACATCGGAAGACATTTTGAAAGTCACAGCACATACGTGCAGATTTCCTACATCAAATGATTTCGTCCACCACCGCACACGTAGAAAATGAACATTAAAGTTGCAATTAATAATTTCATTGTTGCTTATGGGAATCGTATTCAGGTTTCCCGTGTACGGTTGCTGCAAGTGTTTAGTCCCTGAACTTCTAAATTTCTTTATTTTTTTTGAGAAATTGTCATAGAAGTTCGAAATCAGTAAGTTGGCGGTAATTCGCTCCCGTGCCTGATGAATCGCCGTCGGACTATGAGATTAAGGGAACCTCTATTTGCGCATACAATTGTGCACTATGAGGGCCTGCGTTCACAGACAACACGACGTGGCACTGCGTGGCAAGACACACTTCAGCATACCGAACGATTCTGTGGCATCTCGCATCATATCGAAGAACCTTGTGGCAAGCCTCAGAGAGTTCATTGAAATCGCTGCCGCAACGGTCTGAGTTCAACCTTGTTTCAATTACTTATCACTCACATTCCTTTAACAACACGAAGTAACTTATGCTTTCACGTTAGGAGCCAATGTAGCTCAGTTGGTTTGCGCTCGCGGTAAATTACACAGTACGCGAGCAGCCTGGATTCGATCCCCGCCGGCACCAACAAAATTGTTAATTGCAATTTTAAGTGCTGATTTATCATGTGCTCGGCGGTAAAGGAAAACATCGTGAGGAAACCGCATGTCTGAGAAATAAGAAAAAAATATTTCAAAGACGTGAAGTTCGCTAACACGCTTTGAGGCAGCGCGGCGAACACTTTCTTTCCCTAACACCCTCTCAAAAATGAAAGTGGGCCTGTGCCCAGCAGTGGAACGTATATGGGCTGTAACCTACGCGTTTCACGTGATCCAGCGGCATGCCACGGTATTTCATGGAATGCCTTGTCGTGCTACAGCATTCCGGGGAATGACGTGACTTCTATTCGTGTTGAATGAAAGGAATATTAGTGCTAAGGTCATTAAAATAAGATTGAAAATTTGTTGTCCACGAAAAACATCCTTTAACACGCCGTGCCGTGCCGTGCTGTCTGTGAGAGCAGGCCCCAATCCTGTCCTGAGGAAATGGCTAGTCTCCGATGAGACTGGCAAAAAGACTGAACAAAATTGAATAACATGATCATATTGTTGGTGTATAAGACATTTCAATTTTGTTAGTTATGACCAACATAGCTTTTTAAAAGGAAACGTTACTTAATTTGCAGTACTTGTGCGAACAAGAACAAGTTAGTTCGTCGAAGGCTTGCCTCATGCTTGACTTACAGTTCCACAATAAACAAGTGGATTTGGTTCTATAGTCTTTGACGCTCGCCTAAATGGCTTATAAAAGCTTAAAATAGACCCTTAGGCACCTATTTTACAATTGAATCGTATGTTATGTTCTTTTAAAAATTGATAATAAAGTAAATAATAGCTCGTATAAACGACATAGTTTTTAAAACTAAAAATTAATGTCAAAATTTGGAGACATACATAGTTTGCTATAATCAGAAATATCTTTGTTTTCACGCAGTCGGGTAACATGCAAATTATTTTTTAAATTAAAATCAATAAGTTAGAACCGACTGTTTTTACTTCCTTCTACGACCGTATAAAACAGCTATCTATTAGCAAGGATCGATTTAAATCTTTGTCTATTAGACATTTAAATCATAAGATAGTACTTGTTATTGATATTAACAATGAAACGAGCGGATATAAAGACGGTTTTTCTTTTATCACTATTATGGTCAAAAGTAAGTAATGTTAAACTTAATTTACTGTATAGATTGAACTTTTACGTGGTAAAACGCAGCTGCCACTGTATGCCTGCAGAACAAATAGGTTGGGTCAACGCTAGTACAGAACTCCAGCGTCAAATAACATAGTAATGCCGTATTTTGTGTGGAGAACCTTTTTCACTGGTAACGACGTTAGTTCCATATCACACCTGAGAGGTGACAACGCGCCTGAATTTTGATGCTTAATCAAGGATAGATTTAGATGTCAAAGCTCCTTAGAACTCATCGCCTTTTTTTTATAAAATATGGGTAACAAACGAGCACCCAATCCGCCAAATGGTCATGCTATACCATAAACCTTTACCGTTACAGCATAAAGTCCGCTTATGAACGTAGACCTTCTACATAGATGTAATGCGGGTTGGCAACCGCAGTTTTTCATTTTAAGTCGTTATTAGGGAGACGCTGCTGCCCATCTCCTGATCAGTTTTCCTCTTCCGTCTCTCACGACATCCATGGTACGATATGGGAGAGTGGATATTCCTGCAGCTCTACCACACTACAGATACCATAGACACCTGTATTTTATCGTGGATTGGGAATCAAAATGCTGATGCGTTGACACCTGTGAAGAATAAAATACAATGAATCGCTTGTAGTAAAAAGTGTCTTCTGATCTCTACCCTCATCATACAAAACAGAGCAGCATTAAGTTGCTATTTTACGCTAGTATTCTGTAAGGGGTTCTTCCCCGACGTGCCCGTAAACCGACCCATTCGTACTGTAACCGTAATATAGCTACAGCGTGGCTCTACCACGTCAATTACGATCCGGTGGAATATAGTTCTGTCACCCTTAATTGAATGAAATAAGGCATACAGAAAAATTATTCCTCAAATAATATAACTCTTATTTAAATATACTTTTGTAAGTGAAGCAGTGGCTTTTATCGTCGATGAAGTGTCAAAGTACAGATGTATTGTCACCCCTAAGTACTAAGATCGAATGCCTTCTTTCCAGTAAAAAGGGTTTCCGGCTCTCTACACTCTACGTACGATATTTAGCAGAATGAAACTGCTAATTTACGCCGGTATTCTGTGGGAGCGTGTCCCTCCGGTCCACATTATAGCTGTAGCGCGGCTTAACTACATGAAATGTGTTATTTACAATCGAGTACACTAAAACCAGCTTTGTTAAATCCCCGCCGAATGAATTTGCTCATACATATGTCCGAGGATATCTAACCGGCTGCATATAATGACCGCGGGTAGCAATCCGTGAAAACAGAAAGCGCTTCATAATTAACTAACAGTGTAATCGCATACCGACGTAATACGTGTTGTAATTACATACGATTTATATAGTTTTTCGTTCGAACGTTATGTTAATATGGTTTTTTTTTAATATAATTTACCAAAAGTTTTTAATAAAACTACTGTTACGGATTTTATCGCGTTTAATTTTCTTAATTTTAATACCCGACATTTAGGGTGCTTTCCAGCATCCATGTAATAAAATTAAGAAAATTAAACACGATAAAATCCGTAAAAAAAATTTATTCAATGTGTAGTGTTCGCGTAAATAAAAGAAATCATTACAGCAAAATTTATTAACCACCAAATATCTGTTTGTTCTTTTGACATTGTAGAGCCACGCTATATATTACGGTCGTAGCAGGAATAGTTTGGTTCGGCCGGTGAAGGACCACACTCTCACAGAATACCAGCTTAAAATAGCAGCTTAATGCTGTTGTGTTTTGTATGAATGAGCTTGAGACCTCTTTACTGGAAACGACGCATTCCATCTTAGTCCTCAGGGATGACAATACATCTCCATTTTGACTCTTAATTGAGGATAAATGTAGTTGTTTGTCAACTACACAATCCATTTACTATCAGGTGGACTGTGTGCTATTATTCTGTATAAAAAATATATTTCTGTTAATTTATAGATTTGACACGAACAATGTAAATAACTATTTTGTTACTTATTTTTTACCGCTACCTATCAGAACCTTGAAAAAGAAAATCAGAAACGTGTTGTGGTGGTGTGAGAATTTCCACTAACCCATAACATCTTTGGAGACTTAGGCCTAAAATCAAAAGTTCACTACTGTATTGAACTTTGGGATGGGCTGTGATAGTAATAGAGCGACCCATATTCTTTATCCGCCGGGATTGAAATTGCTATGTGCAATTTCAAGCGCTGATTTACCTCGATCACGGTGTAGAAATATATTTTGCAAACCTGAATGCTTAAGGAATAAACAAAAAATAGATAGAGATATCCTCTAGAAAGGTAAGCTGCTAAGAAGGAGAAATGAAAAGAAAAGTGGTGTGCACAAAAACAAAAATAGTTGTATTGAAAATAGTGACGTGCGTTCTGTAAATACCGGAAACAATCAAAAGCTAGTAATTTCTTACTCAACTCCAGAGAGATAGTAATTTCCTCATGAGACATTTCATAAAATTAGATGCGATAAAATCCATAATATTAGTTTATATGCCAGTGATTCTTTTTCATTATCAGTTTGCGAAAATCCGCTTCAGAATGTGGGCCTCTCCCATCGTAGGGAGGATTAAATATATTAATTACTTTTAATTATAAAATGCAAATTTGAATATATGAAAAATCAGTAAAATTGACACATCGAGAGTATTTTAACATCTCTATTATAATATACTGTTGCTTTATCTCATAATTTCAATAATGATGACGATTGCCCGAATGCTCAATTTTATGATACCGTCGATTCTCGTGTTGTCTCTATCACTTTAAGTGAAAATGACTGTGACCCCATGAGATTTAACGAAATTTTAAAATTTAGTATTAGGCCATTTACATACATTTACACTGAGGACTCACACAGAAAAACAAATGTACGACGGTGTTAAATGTATGTATACCAAACTCGCTGTGCTGACAAACTGACCTGAAACTATGTGTTTTATGGTATCTAGCAACTATTGCAACTACTCGTACCCGTATCTACTCCCTTTTTTCCGCGTACTTGTCAGAAGGACAATCAGGAGACATATTTCGCGTTTCTGATTATTTGTGTGCAATTTATTGTAACGGGCTATTTTTCATAATTTGAGGACGGCAAATGAGTTAATAGTCCCCCAAAAGATAAGTGGATACTGCAGCCCATGAACTATTGCAGCCAACTTCTATGGTATAGAACACCGTTTTTTTCTTTCAATGTAAAACTGAGATGACAAACGAACTAACCGCTCATCCGATTGTAAGTAAACTGCTTCGAACCAGGAACACCTATAGCTAACTTCAGACAAAGAAGACTTCGGATGTGTTAGACAAGAACGCAGCAGAGCAAGCACTGTATTACGCGGACGAACTCCGCAGCAGTAAGTAGTAGCTAGTAAGCTGTGTCACAGATGTTCCACCCCTGAAAATTTTTACCGTACCATATAAATTACACCAATAACAATTGCATTAAGTGTCGAATCTATTTTCCTTTTATTTCGTAATATTCCGTAATAAATTTACAGTTTTAAGAATATGTGTTGGGTAGATAAAATGAATAAAGAAAAACTTTATTCTACTTTGATAATACAAATAAATAGTATTTTGATATCAATTGTTGTAGTGTGTTAGTGTAAATGTTCCACATATCAACACTTACAAACTGAAAAGAGTCCTGTTTACATATTTTAGAATTTAAATTGACATATAGCTCAAAGAACCGACAACCGATGGGCAGGAAAGGTTCTGCAATGACAGCTTATACTGGTAAGCGAATTGGTGATGACCTAGTAAGAAATACAGGAATTCAATGGACGCACGTGGCTCAGGACCGTGCTTTGTAGTATTAAATTGCATAAATGGTATAGGAACACATAAATGACATTTATTCTTATACCGTTAGTAATTCCAGATACCTATATATTTGAAAGTTTCTATTTATTTCGACTCCTTACTTACCAACCAACAAGCGTAATAACAAACTACGAGCCAAATCAAACAACAGTGCAAACGTAAACCTTGACAGACTCAATGTTAAACATATACATTAGGTTTTTATTCAGTGCGAACGCAAACAGCAACAAATCTTAAAATAATTAGCAAAACATTTTGTGCCACTTATTTTATATTGGTACAAACGAACGGCCAGGAATACAATAATTCAAGGAAGTGTAGTATACGCTAACACGCAATCGAGCAGCACGGTGAAAAGATTGCGGTGAAAAGAAACGCTAAACGCGAGGAAGAGGCCATTGCGTATCTATGTGACATATTGTATACCATAACTTTACTTTTGACCCAAACAAACTCCTAGGACATTACAGATTTTGTTTCCAAGCTGAAGAATATTCAGAAATATAAGGAAATCTGTATCTGCATTTTATCCCTTTAAAGCCGTCATGTTCAAGATATCTGGTATTGCGTTGACCTCGACGGGCAGACTGACAGAATGGTTACTAATGTAAGGCCTGTCATTGAGAAAGCCATATCTGATCACAGAAATTCAAGCAACGTTTTTTTATATTTGATGGTGATTATTGTCACCATCAAACTAAAAATTTGGAAAGCTTCTGTTAAACAACATGCTTTCCAAATTTATAATTCTTCTTAACATAATACAGAACAGCGACAACTTCATGAATGATTTGCCTACATTAACCACGTTAGGTTAGTACTGATAGTATTGCGCCTAAACACCGGTCAACGGTATCGTTTCCACAATTTTCGATTAATTTTCTGAAAATTTTCGACCACAATAGTCTTATCGCCATATTAGCAAGGTATCTATCGTGCAATGTCTTATTTAACGTGGTATTGGAATTAATAATGTATTCAATTTTTTGATATTTTAAGTATATTAGACGTGTCAGATAAGAATTTTATAAAGTTTTAATCTGCGGAGGGCCATAGTCGGTTATTACTACAACAAATATAATAGGTAATTACGCAATGTAGCATTCAAACATGTACTTAGCTTAACCTTAATATTTTACCACTTCATTTAATTTACCCTACCACCAAGATATGTAAGCAACTCATGTTAGTGGGGAGCCATTTCTACTTGCTCCGCACAGTCTCATTTGGCGACGAGCGCAGTGTAGTGTTATTTTCCGACAGCAGATAAAGTAAAATCAAGATGTGTGGAGAAATGGACAAAGCGGTTTTGAGAGTACTGACGGGCGCATTACTCTGTGGTCTAGTGACCGATGCCGCTTATTTACAAGTAAGCACTGCTATTCATCTTCATTATGCAATGCTATACCTATATAACTTTAAACAGAATAATACACATTCAATAGATCTGCTTCTATGTAACATGTTATTTTGTATTATGTCATGTTATATATATATATAT
>DWHP01001103.1:0-16968 GCA_018247895.1 Parnassius honrathi
TGCCTATTGGCCACAGCAACCACTTACCATCAGGTGGACTGTGTGCTCGTTTGTCACCCTGTCCTATAAAAAAAAATGTTGACAAGCGACACCGGAACGCAACCAGCTTATCGCTTCTAGAACCAGATGTAGCGGCTTTGTCTATATTACATTTTAGCATCTAGCCCCAAAAGAAACTGCTGTTTCAGTTACGCAGCTGCTATGCGTATGGCAATGTTATTTTTACTTTTTATTTTTACTACTTAACTTTAATGCACCGCCCTCTCATCACAAGCTACTGTATGAACTTGCTCTTATGTATAAACGTTATGAATAAGAGTGTCTCTTAATGGATATTAAAAATGTTTAACTAAAAACGTCACGTAATTATTTATTGCAATAATTATTTATTGATAATAGAGAAGTCATTGCATCGTGCTGGAACGTTTTAATAACATTGTTGTAGTTATTACAGTTTTATCACGTAATTACAAAACGGATAAGCAGTTACCCGTAATAAATAATAACGAATCGCTTTAGTAATTGTTATATTGGTACGTTTATTAGTGACATTACTATTTTGTTGATTTAATTAAAGAAGTTTGTGGGTATTTGTTTGTCCTAGAGTTCATTATTCTCTTGCTGTGTTATACTGACTGGTGAACGCACCCGATTAGCTCAAGTTAATGTGATTAACGCTTTTATATATTACGGTCGGTCCTATTAGCTTACCTTATTTATCTTGTCATTTATCTTATTAGTCTTGCTCCCACATAGATATAAATTGAAAGAAATAATATACTATGCTTTTACTATTCGTCAACAACTTCTAGAGTAGTGCTCAACAAATACCGGCATCACATATCTTGCCCTTGGCATTTATTTAAAGTCCTGGGGTCTTCCTGCGATTTTGCTACAATGAAAATCGTTGGAAAATCCTAGATATTTAAAAAAAAAATAAAAATGTGATACACTTGCCTTCGATATTGATATTGTATCCTTTCCAGTCCAGAAGCTTGAAACTCGTAAAGCAGCGGGACAGAGTTTCTGCGATAGAACGTCACCCTGTCTTACCTCTGTGCAGTTGAATAGGTTTTCTAATCTAGTTCTGTACCCGGATAGTATTCCTAGCCATACTGTATAAACACTACTTCGACACACAACTTCTATATACCAACGTCAACTTAGCACCTCTGTAGCACCGCCCACATTTCGACCTTATATAAGGCTTTTTTACCACACACGCAAGAAGGCTTGAATAATAAACAAGGCATTTATGGATCAAAATGAGAGACGATTAATTTTTTTCTTTTGTGCCAAAAAAGAAAGTTTTAAAATCTGGACTTGATTGGTGACCTTGTGATCGAGTTTTATATTTACATTGAAAATAGTCCGGAGCGTATTCGGATTAAATCTCATCGCGCTACCTATCAGAAAGAGTAGAACAACGTCTGCTGAACCAGTTTTTATATATTATATACCGTATATTGTCCTATCTTTCATTATTTCTATTTGAAGATACGTATCAAAAATACCAAAAGGGACTCTTAGAGTTGGAATTATGTTACCTATACGGTCCTGTGATGTTAAAAAGTACAGAATCAGTATAACCCTCGTATACGAGTTCTTACTCGAAGTAATCCATTGGTATTGAAATTAATTTAAATAAGTCAACAACGAACAAAGATATCTATGGCAGTTATGTTCGTGGCTTCCGTCAGCACTGCTTTGTTTAATGTCTAGCACGAAAGTTATGTATGTAATACAGGACAATTCACATGGCTGAATATTAACTTTTTAAAGCGCATTGTCTTTACTCAACATACGTTGCATGAGAAGATGCTTTCTTTTGAACTTTATCGCTCTCTCCCTCTCTAATTGATTAGATATAAATGAATGTGTTCTACTTAATTGAAACCAAAAATTTATCAATTTTAGAAACTGTATCTGTGGCTCTGTTTTGAGTTATTTATAGGTATATGAAAGAATTCACTTAAGAACATTTTCTCCAAATGTTCTCGTGTGGACACTTTATTCACGCACAAGCTACGAATGAAACTTAATTTAAATCCTGAACAGTTATACTGATTACATTTTTTTCAATTCTGCAGTCGTAAAAAGTTTAAAAAATATGCTATTTGATGTGAAAATTAAAAAGTTTTGACAGTAGAACATGTATGTTTTTTATTTAAAAGTTAATTACAATTTTTTTTATAGTAGGTTAAGTACTATCTATGAAATTAGATTAATTTTATAACAGCAAGTATGTGATGAACATTAAATAAAATGCATAATATACTAGGTATTGATTATTGCATCATGGAGTTTGGATGACCGACTGCAATGCATCATCAGAAGTATCTTATCTGTGACGACGGTTTCCGACGCAAAATATTATACAATAATTTATTGTTCAGTTTTTATCTGCACTTCTCATTCACAAGTCGGTCGTCAATGTTCAAATAAAAAAGGCACTGAGAATTTGTTTAGTTAAACAAATATTTCATACTTGTTGAAATATATCTTTAACTATAATAACTTAACTATTATATGACTATATCGCGAAAGGGCAATAATGGCATAAATCTATTGTTTTGTTATTAATTTTGTCTGGTTACTTGCATTTTTACACATACGTCCGTTGATTGTTGCCTATTGTTGAAACGTGTGATACGACTGTATGAAATTTACACTACATGGTTAATTAAACAAGGCAAGTAATATACAATATTACCAAATGAAACTAATGATTGTTAAAGATTGATTGGCGAATCAATAAAGATAGACGTCCTTCTACACACGTTATAATTTTAAAATTTATCTTGTAGGGTTATATGATGTTGCAAACACATTAGGTAGCAATTATCTACCTAGCTTTGAGGTATTAAATTAATAATAAATATACAAAGTATTGATTCTAAGAAGTGCTCAGCTGCTGGAATATAAACAATGTAAACTTGCAACTTACATATCACGAAAAATACCTTCTTAACGTGGGAAACTTTCCCGATGTAGAACATATTTAAATATATATATACACTGATATTTTATTATTTTGTTTGTCGTTTTTAACTCCTTCAACTAAAAAGACACTCCCATACGAACGAGCTTTTGTTCGCTAAAGTGCATTCGATTTTGAACTTTCGACTATGAAGCTATTCAGGCATGTCATAAATAGTTAATCGTAAGTTTGCAATGCGTTCACATAAATGGAATGACATATGTATTCGTTGTCTGTCTACTGTCCGTTCGATAGGTTTTTTTGCGTCATATCTCTTACCATGGATGTCCAGGCGATTTTTTTAAAGTCGTAAAATTTGGACAAAAAGCGGACTTCCAGGTGTAAAAGCAGGCCTGTAGTATATAATGTTAAAATAGAGATATCAGTTTTTTTAGTACTGAGTCCCATTTGAATGACAAAATATTAAAAACTGAATATCTTTTTTCCATCTTTTTAATAACAAAACTGCAATATGCAATGCATTTGAAAAGGTAAGTAAATAGTTATCGGCGACCAAAGGTATTATAAAATTCCATAAAAAATGCAAAATTATTTTTTTTATAAATAAAGTCATTTACTCAGATAAATACATATACTTCTTAATATTTCAATATCCGTAATATAGGAGAGTGTAGGGAACTAGAGAACCTTTCATCTTAGTCCTCAGGGGTTTTCTGCATTTTGATTATTAATCGTGGACAGATATAGATATTTTTTGGCCATAGCATCTACTTACCATCAGGTGAACTTTGTGCTTATATGGTAACCCTTATCCTGTAAAAAAATCATGAGTTCAATTTTTGTTTGCCAATATCACAGAAATTATAATTTTAATAGACACACCTCTTCTTCTTCTCATTTTCAGCCTATGAATAGTTTGCATATATAGTAACAACTAACAGTAGAAAGGAGGTCTGTGGTCTACAAACGAATTAAATCACCATAAGTCTGCAAGAAGCATCATAACGGGTTTGCTTAATTTACTTTTTAGAAAATGGACGGACGCCTTTACTTAGCATTTTTATAGACGCGTTCTTGACTTAATATGTAATTGCTTTCACATTTATTTACTAGTTTCTCTAAAAGTAATTTAGACACAGTAACTATGAAATTAGTAAGCTGAAGTGGCAATGGGCTGGACATATAGCTCGGACAACCGACCAGCGATGGGGAAAAAAGGTTCTCGAGTGACAGTCTCGTACCGGTAGGCGAACTGTAGGGCGACCCCCCACTACATGGAGTGACGACCGAGTAATACAAGCAGGAAGTCGACGGATGCAGGTGGCTCAAGATTTTGTTATGTGGCATTCATTGGTGGAGGCCTATGTTCAGTAGTGGACTTGTGAAGGGCCGTAATGATAATGATGATGATGAATTATGAAATACTTTGAGGAGAATTTTATCAGTGGATTTTTGCAAGCCGATGATGAAAGATATTAATACCGTAGAAAACCAACATGACATTAATATTTATACATTAAAAAATATAAAATAACTAATATTAAGGTAAATGGAAACAAGTGCTATGTTCTTTCCGCCATAGAGTTACTGGTTGAGTTTTCAGTTCATTTTATTATGCTTAATTTCGAGTTTGTGGTCTAAGTACAACTTAGTATAGAACAGGCAGAGGTCAAATATGATATATGTACTTGTATATATCTTGTGTTTATTTTATTTGTACGAAAGAAGCAGTTTACATCAAATAAAAATAAAACATTAAAACTTTCGCTCTCTTCTTGGCGTTTTGCCTTACTTCCATGAATTTATCGTAGTTTTATACGCCTTCCATTTTTAATCCGATCGGTTTCTTTTTAAGGCAAGAAACACTCTATCGGCCTTTACATCAGTTATTCTTATCCCTGCACTCAAGTCTGACAACTTTAACAATGGAAGTTAACTTTGCCATCAGGCATGTACAGGTAAAAAATTACGATTAACACGAGCAACGCAATGATTTTCGAGAAATGCCATCTTTTAGATGAAAATATTAGAGTAATTACATACATACGTAATGAAAATTCAATAACTAATTGGTACTTAATTTTTTTATTCCAATCTTGTCACAATAATTTGCTATTTGTACCAAATTAAAGGAGTTAGTCATAACTTTGATGAGTTAAACTTACTTCATCCTTGAAGTTAAATCCTATTATTTTCATTAAAATCCCCGATGGCAAAAGATGTCATAAGGAGTAACTTCACTTTGTCATTTTCTATTTTTGAGTATTTTGTCTATATAACGTTCGTATTTATTAAAATCACTAATAAATATAAAACCTATAAAGTCACATTTAAGATTGACACCCAGTGTAAGAGTACTCGTACCCTTTTAAATAGGAAAATTGGTCCTAAACTTTTAAGACTTTTCTAAAATGGCAAAGTAGCCAGGTTTCACTGTGTTTCGAAAATGGAATCCATAGAACATTTACACAGTGGTGCAGTGGTGCTGAGGTATATTATATGGTCGCTACACGAATGGATCAGCTCGATCGGAAAAGAACCACGCTCTAAAAGAAACAATCCAGTCTTTCACAATTCCACTGCTGAACATAGGTCTCCTCAAGGAATACCACAAAGACGGTCTCGAGGCACCTCCATCACTTACCAGGTTGTCACTCTATATAGTGGTGGTATACATAAGTCGCAGATTTATGACAAAACCTGGTTTATGATCAAGAACTGGAAGATGACAAAATTATTACGTTAGGGCACACTGAAATGATCGGGAATAGAATATTTCGGATTGAGTTACAAAAAAACCTTTTTTCGCCTCTTAGAATCTTAATGACATTCAAACGATTAAAAAAAAGTTCAAAAACAAAAAACATGTTGGTTTAAAGTTGACACGTCTTTAACAGCAATTGAGCTCACGCGTGAACATTTCCGTGCCATAATTTATCACAATTTCCGTCGCGGCTTATCTAAAGATAAATGTCTCAGCGAACTTGTTTCGATTTATGATGTTGAAGCAGTCAAAAAACAATATACCGCTGGTATGCCGAGTTCCGACGCGGTCGTGTGTCGCTCAGCACTGTTTCTTCTGTATGTCGACCAAGAACAGCGGTCACGCCTGAAAACATCGCAGCTGTGCGAACTATTAAATTAGATGACCGTCATGTAATATTACATAATGAGCTGTGTGTAAGAAAGCTAGTTTCCCGCTGGGTTCCCCACAATTTGTCCGAAGAGCAAAAGTCGGTTCGTGTAGATTGGTGTCGGAATACTCCGCAACGCTTCAACGGAGGGAACTCAAATGCCGTTTATAATGTCATCTCAGGTGACGAATCATGGATTTATTCATATTAACCCGAAAGAAAATATCAGTCAGCAGTTTGGGTCTTCGAAAACGAGCTCAAACTAACGAAAGTGATTCGCTCCCACAGCGTTTTAAAGAAAATGGTCACTACGTTTGTCTCGAAAAAGGGGCATGTTGCTACAAATATTTTACAGGAAAGCAGAACGGCTACCGCTGAGTGGTATATCATGGTTTGTTTGCCAGAAATGATAGCCAAACTCCGAGAAAATAACCTGAAACGTCGCATCATCTTAAATCGCGATAATGCGAGCTCCTATACGGCTCTGAAGACAAACGATTTTTTGAAGTAGGAAAACGTTGAGCTGATGAGCCATTCTCCGTACAGTTTTGACCTGAGCCCAAACGATTTATTTACATTCCCTAGAACGAAAGATTTATTATGCGGTCAACGGTTTGAAGACCCCGAAGCAGCTGTGGAAGTACAAATCAGCCGTTTTAGCAACATCAACTTCAGACTGGAATTACTGTTTTAATGATTGGTTTGCACGAATGGAAAAGTGCATTAAGTTGAACGGAGAATAGTTCGAAAAACAATAAAATACAATTTAGCTATACGGTGCACGTGGTTTTACATATTAGCGATCATTTTAGTGTGCCCCTCGTACTTTATGTTGTCATAAGTCTGAGAAAATTCAGTTTTTTGATCAAAAACCCAGATTTAGTTTTACGATAAAATCAGCCTAACCTAATAACCTAAGCTTAAATTTTGTTATAAATATGAACAAGTGCAGGTTACTGATCAAAAAACAGGAGCTTTTCAGGTTAGTGATAAGATTAAGTAATGTCTTTATTCTTTCGAATCTTGATCAAAAATCTAAGCTTTTGAAAACTTGATTTTAGTAAACCTGCGACATATACAATCCGATTACCGCTATGAGAACACAGATTCACCGAATACCAGCGTAGAATGGGAGATTAATACTGCTGTGTTTCGTATAGAAAATCGAATTCTTCTTTTACTGATATTGAGGCATTCTATTTTAGCTGTAGGGGTGAATGCACCTAAGTTTAGATTTTGATGTAAGGATAGATACTTATGGAGGACTATAGCATCCCCTTACCAACAGATAGGACTGTGTACGTTAGCCCCTTTATCCTTTATGAAAGAGGGTTTTTAAGTCTAACAACGCGCTCAGGGGCTTGTTTATCTAAAGCATTTGATATATTATTACAGTTTAGAGTATGAGCGGAGCTTTTTCGTCAACTGTGGCACGTGCTTTGTTTACAAAAATATACTACGTTTATCACGTAATATGCGAGTCTCTGGAAGATTTAATTTACATTGCGTAATATACGAGTGCGAGTGTGTATTATGTTTGTGTTGACCTTAATAGGATAAAAGAAACAAATAGAAGAAAAATACTTTGAGGAATTTTTTTTGCATGAGCATTTGTTTTAAAATTATATTTTTGCACCATGCAAGTTTTTAGAGTATTTTTTTAATACATAGTAATTGCAATTAGTAATAATTTTTTTATTAGAATTTTATACCTTAGGATCTCCAATGAAATTTCAATACCATTTACGAGGGTCATGCCAAAATAAAATTTCATTTATTACCGCCCATCAAAAGTCCACTTCTGAATATAGGCCTCTCCCATATATTGCCTCATAGAAGGATATTTAACATAATTGCCACGCCTGGCAGTTAATCTTCAGTATTTGCCTGTTCTTTATTATGGTTTCCTTATGTCACTTGTAATGACGTGAACGAAATGATGAGGCGACGGCAAAAGTAAAGTAGATGCTCATAAATTATAATATTTTTTCTTTGATCCCAGTACCCATCATTTAGAAATATTTATCTTGAGTTTGTAGACACTTTCTAATGCGTCTTGACTGCTTGGAAACATTCTTCTTTACACACTTCGAAATTATAATCAGCCAGTGCGTCTTCTTTGCTGTCTAACCTCTTCCTTTAATTTGACTGTGATTTTGAAACAGATAAATTCACAAGATATGTTCGTCGCACACAGATCCCAGACGTCTGCATTTTCGTTGTGAGGGAAGGGACTGGACTCCTGACTTTTTCATTTGCAATACCAATCTGATAATATTCTTGGGACACAAATTAGCACTTGTTCACATATTTTGAAAAAAATAAATAAATAAGGCGACAATTGATTTCTAAGTGTTACGCTTACGGTTACATTTCGAATCGAAATGGCTAATATTTAAAGAATTATTCAGTTTACTGCCGCTTTGTTTTGGTATCATAGTTGAGTGGCAATGTTTCATCAATTCATGTTAGTTATATCGTTATAGTTTTTACATTAACGTAGAATTATCTAATTCAAATACCTACTAAATATCTTTTTTTATAGGATAGGCTGACAAATGAGCACACAGTCCACCTGCTGGTAGGTGGTTGCTGTGGCCCATAGACAGCTACATATATCCTCGATTATGAATCAAAATGCAGATGCGTTGTCACCCGTGAGGACTAAGATGGAATTGTTTACTCATGTGGAATGAATGAGTAAACAATATTTAATTTCTTTTGGCGTATGGCATACCCCTTATACCTGACAGTAAAATTAATGAAGTATTATTGAAAACGAATATTGGTAATTAAGTTTTAATTATAATTATCAAAGATATTTCCAATTTTATGTTAAGATAACTAATTAAAAATTCATTAACAGTCATTTCGGTAACAAGCGAATTTTTAGAGATCCATAAAATGTCACCAAAAACGTAAGAGGTGGTTATCACCGTCAAATAAAGATTTTATTAAAAGTTGACTAAGTATGGTTTGCACAATAAGTGATGCCACCAAACTCCTTTCCTCTTCGAATCTACATATAAATAATGATGATTTTAATTGTTTACGTCAATTGAGGAGAACGGTGTTAATTAAGCGTCTCCGCCGAAATATGTTTTTTTTATTGTTTCATTCCGGTCATTTTCCCTTACTGTTTAGTGTAAGCGTAATTATATCTATTGCCACACATTTGGCAATGGCAGCAGCATTATCTGATAACAAAAAAAATTAAAATCTGTGGTTGAAGGACCCCCCTGATAAGAGTGCTACAATGCCGAAATGAGGCTATAGACTGATGAGGAGGACTTTTATAGACTGATGAGTTAATTAATGAATGAAATTTCCTTTAATTTTTATCGGCGATACTTAAGAAAATACCGCAGAGACGGCAATTTTGAAGCATTTATTTATATTAATTTATAAATTGTTTTTCAACTTTCTCTAAAACAATTTCCGTTCCTCAAGACTAATCCATTTAACGCACTTTATAAATTTTCCAAATTTCAATCATAATGCAACACGCAGAGAGAAACATCTATAACCGAAAGATGTCTATCTAAGTATTCTGTTGTGCTGAAATTGGCACGAAACACATAAAAATGTATATATGGTTGCGTAATTAAATTCTTTATATAATTTTCTCTACGTGAAATACACCTTTTCCTAACAAAACACAAATAGCATTTTTATTCCAACACTTCCGACACTGATTTTGTATGCGCGAAGGACACGACATGATCACAATACAATTTTCATTTGCCAGTGCCTCTCAAGGGGCGCTGCTATAAAAAATATACATTTTTGTAAGGTATAATTTTGTCAGGATAGCATATTGAATGGGTTATATAATAAATCATATCGATGTTAAGAATTGATACAAAATATTTACATAACGTTTGCTGGTCGATTTTAATAGCCGTAACAACTTCCAAATAATGTTGAAATCTGCACAGTTACAGTAAATAAGTAGCACGTACTAATAGATCTAGGTTAAAATAGCTTTGTCTGATAAAATTTAGGGCATAAATTATTGAATTAATAAGTTTTATATGAACATTTCATAATAACTGCTGCCTTGCACCAATGTTGAACTTAGGCGTACTCAAAGGAATTTCACAAAACAGGGGACTACGTGGTACAAATAGTGAGACTAGATGAAAATACAAATTTCTGATTTATTGAAATAAGCGCGCGAGCCGCCGTCATGAATAAAATGTTCAAAAATAACTTTACTTGGTGGAACCATGCTGCTGCTATACTACTGGTATAGTGTGAATCAGTCGGCTCAAACAGGGAGGGACCACAATCTCACAGAATACCAGCGGCGAATAGCAGCTTAACGCTGCTGTTTTGTTTAGTGAATGTAGATAACAGGAGGCCCATTTTACTGGAAACGAGGCATTCCATCTTAGTCCTCACAGGTGACAAGGCATCTGCATCGTTATCAAGGATAGATGTAGGTTTCTACGGGCCACAGTAACCATTTACCATCAGGTGGACTATGTGCTAGTTTGCCACCCTTATACTACAAAAAACTTTATATAGCGACAAAAGTTAATGAAGGGCTTTGGTACATATCTGGAGCATATAATTTTCCTACAGGTTTTGTAAATGTAATTATAACGTTAGTCAAATATAAAACGTGATACAGCGGAGACTTAGGAGCTAAAAGTGTTTTATTATTTAAAATAATTAAAAGAAAATTGAAGATTTAATCCCTACATACATTTAATCGACTAAAAGTCCGTATGTAATTAGCGCGCTGTGTGGTTTTCTTTCTAGATTTCGCAATGACAATCCTGACCTGAAAATCAACAATTAAGGCACAAAGTTTCAATTATATCAGGATTCGGACCCAGAATCTGTGACTAGTTAATTCACTACTTATGCACAAGCTGAAAACAATAAGCATTAAAAATCAATGGAATATAATAATAAGATAAGAAAATCACCAGTAAAGCCGAGTAGCAGTGGAATTAGCTTATAAACAGCTCCATTTTCTCAAAGACGACGCTAATCTCACTAAAATGGCACGACATTCATTAGCATTTGTGTAATTTTATCAGCAGATCTCATGAACAGGCGTAGCATGCCTCCCCGCTATGAACTCTATTTGTTTTTTCTCCTTTCTGTGTAACAGCTCCACACATTTGAAACTTAAGTAAATTTAGTCAATAAACACTACTAGTGGTAGTAATTAGGCAATATTTGAGTCATACGTGGCGGAGCCACGCTGCTGCTATATTATTGCTGTAGCACGAATGGGTCGGCTAGACCGGGGCAGAACCTCGCTCTCACAGAATACCAGCGTAAAATAGCAGCTTAATACTGTTGTGTTTCGTATGGTGAGTATAGAGATCCGGTAACCCTTTTATACTCGAAACGAGAAATTCTATCTCAGTCCTCAGGGATGACAACGCGT
This sequence comes from Parnassius honrathi, assembly GCA_018247895.1. Taxonomy (NCBI): domain Eukaryota; kingdom Metazoa; phylum Arthropoda; class Insecta; order Lepidoptera; family Papilionidae; genus Parnassius; species Parnassius honrathi. Next base: position 11,483 of record DWHP01001103.1, read on the forward strand.
CTACGTTTTGATTCTTAATCGAGGATAAGTGTCAATGGGCCGCAGCATCTACTTACCATCAGGTTGACTGTGTGCTCGTTTATTACCCTTAATCTATTAAAAATAAATTACTGTGGAAAAAGAAAAAAGGAAAAAGAAAAGAAATTTCGAAGACATGTGAAGTTGGACAAAACGCAGTAGGGCAGTGCGGTGGACATTTATTTTCCCTAAAACCCTCTCAAATATGTGAGGAGACCTGTACTCAGCAGTGGCACGTATATAGGCTGTAACTTTAACACGAAAATTCCATTATTGGATATGTGTCTCTCCCTACATACGAAGGTTTGAACTCTATAACCAAGCTCTGCAGTCGGTTTGATCGCAGTACAAGACGTCGCATACGTTTGACGCTGCAGCCCGTCGCCGCTCGCCTGCGTATTTTTAGTTCGGCGCAAAACATGGTTCCATCGCCACATTATCTATTGTACTGTCATTATTGTCATCTATAGGGAGCCATAAAATCTTTCTGGTTTTGCCCATAGTCGCCTCTTACGCTATCCACGAAGCACAATGTGGCGATGGATTCTTTTACGTCGAAACAACGCGATTTTTACTTTTAATTATGACGTCACGACAACATTGCATGCAATTAATTACGATATCAAAATTTAGCGTTTGTTGCTTGAGTTATCGTCCCTCCATACCGAGCGACGCTCTTCTATAGAAGAGTTGGCAAACGAGCATGCAGCTCACCTGATGGTAGGTGACTACTGCCGCCGATAAACAACTGCAGCACCACGGGAATTGTAGGTCTTCCAAAAAGATTGAGCTCCTTTCTTGAATGTCTATAGGTCGTAGCGATCCAGAATATCACTGATGAAATGTGTGGGCTAGTTTTATAAATATTGGTAATGTAATTAGTCCGAACAATTCGTCTGGGAAATCTTTGTGGTATGTTGCGATAGAAAATACAAAGGGATGCAACATCTCATCGTAACGCCAGCGAATCGAGCTGGTAAAAAAAAACTTTATTAATTGGAGCCGTTCTTCTCTAGAAGCGTTGAAAAGGAAGGAGCTGGCAAGAGAACGCATCGGCCCAGAGATAACAACTGTTAAACAGTACCAGCATGAAATAATGTCCCGCTCAGTAGAGCGTTGAGCAGGCCATGCTTTTTAGAGGCCAATCAAGTTCAAGATGACCGGGCTGGCTGTAGCAACAAGGCCCTGAAATTGAGGGTTCGATGTGAAGTAACTTAATAAATTCGCCAAAATATTAATACACCAGCAATTGAATTGATCAACTATTGCTGGCCATGGACGTGGATTTTTTTTGCGGTGACGGCTTGTAGTTCTTTTATTATAATGAGCGGAGCTGAGGAACATCAATAGAAGGGTTTGGATGCAAGCGTGTTTAGACGAAAGCCATCATTATTTTGTAATAAACTGGACGATATCATATTTAAAACTTCCAAAAATCTCTCGAAGTGATTTCGAATAACTTTTAAATATCCGTCGTTGTGCAGCGCTGATCGTCTGAAACACACACCTCCGCGACAGCAAGACATGTAGTTATATCAAGATATGTACCAACGATATTGTGCAAGTAGTATCTGCGACATTGAGCGAATAAGCGAACAAGCGAGCGAGCGAAATGGAGAGAATGTGTAGCAATCAGAAGGAATATTGCAAAAACAATCGGCACAATTTTAGGATACAGCTCCATATTGATCCACTAATTGTTGTCGTCAACTGTTGCCGATACGAACAATAATGCTCAAAAAATTGTTCGTGTAACTGCACCTTTACACGAAACTGTTACGGAAAACTAACAGAGGAACAAAGAGTGCACAAAATTGCAAACTCATATTGAAATTCAACAAAAGTTAAATTACAGCTAACTGTACAATATTATGGAGTTTAGCAAAAACAAAAAACACGATAATTTGAACTTGAACGTATAAATATCCGTAACACTATCTTAAATTTCGCTCGCCAAATTAGGAAATTTTCCCCGAACGCTTTGTCACAATACAATAGTAGACTTACGAGTACGTCCTTTAGAGTAACATGGATGAAGCCTTTATACGAGCTCCTGACGGTCGACCCTGTGCCGAAGGAGGCCGCATTGAATAGTCCATTCTGTAGTAATTTGCAGTCCAAAGGACTCCTGCGAGGCTTGTGTAGATGTGCGACGGCGATATAGAGAAAAGTGGATTCCACTAAAACGTAATGGTATTGCTAAGTTATAGATTCACGCTTGATTCGTTTTAAATACATTAACAGCAGCATGTTAGATGTTAAAAGTTCACAAGATGTAAAATATACATTTATTTACAGTATGATATCGTTTTAGTTCCAATATATTTTTTAAGATGTTTAAAGGCAGCCATCAGACAATTGACACACACCCACCCACCCTCGCACATACACAAAAAACGGTATCTTATTTGTCTTCCTCAAAAATTGTTTACTTTTTATTTTACTTGTAATATTTTATTTTGTTTTAGTGCAATCACGTACCCTATTATGAGTATTAAAGTTATTATTGTGTAAGTTTTCTATATTGTGATACCGAAAGTGTAATGACATTTATAATTCAGGTTTTCCAATCAGTTCAGTCCAGTCAGATGTGTAAAATAATAAACAAATTAAATAAAAAATTTAAATAAAAAAAATTCTACTATATTAGCAATCATGACTCTACTTATGTAATCGCAACCGACAGCCTTAGACTTAATTGGCACAAGAATTTATCTAATTTCACCCTGATCTACAGAAGACTGGTGATGACCGGGCTGGCTGTAGCAACAAGACGGGTGTGAGGAAACAGAATTGAAGCTATATAAAAGACAGTTTGAGATCGGATTGGTTTGTCTAATGCAGAGGCATTTGAATTCCCCTACATCATTTGGCGAAGAATTACTTTTACGTCGACACATTAGACTTATACTGCTATAGATAAATCGGCGTTTTGGAGAAAGTACCATCTGATTGGATCTTCTGGCCATTTTAAATACTTACCAGTTTTCCTCGGACCTCCTCGGGGCCTAAACAACAGACCTCAACTGGACAAAAGTTTGATCATTGCCTTACCTACTTCTTAAGATTATCCATATTAATTATACTGAAATTACGTAGCAATGATATTGTTTGCGCCCGATTGAGAACCGGTTTAACGTTTGGACGGACAGCATTCCTCTAGAAGGCGCGACCGATCGAGTCGGCCGGTTTTAGCCGCGCCGGCGCGCTTCGTGTTAGTCTGTCTGAAGCTGCTCCGGCAGCACCGCGTCTGGATCGAGTTGCGCTCGCGACTGAACCTCGAGTTAAATCGAAATCGTTATATACACTTGACGGCCGCCATTGTTTTAGTTTCGTTTCGTTAATATACTTGATAACGATGCCTTTCTTTGAGATTGAGTGATTGATTTAACTTCGCTTGTTATTAATTTGTGTCGAGGAATTGTTTAGGCGGCATTTTAATATCGAACTAAATAATTTGAACTGTGTTCTAGAAGATCGTGTTATTTGTAGTGAGTAGAGGAACTTTTAGTGCTGGTTTTGACATTGAGGTGTAGCTTACGTTGCACTTTGATATAGTACGAAGTGAATTCGCTTATTCTATTGAACTCTAAACCGTAACTATATATCAACTTCGACTTTAGTTATGTGCTAAGTGAAGTGAGACTGGAGTTCAGCGCTCGGAAGTGAGGGCACCCTTTGGAGAGGTGCAGAGACGGCGGGTTGCCGCCTACCTTCACCTGGTGACGTCAGCTAATCACTCACTATACACTTTCTCTCATATTACACACCCACACTACCTTCACACCACGCTGACGACGCCTTGGAGTCTATCCTACTCCAGAACTAGGTTAGTTATGTGCTTGTACATTCCTTATCTAATAAATTTCCGTAAGCCATTGGGCTCTCCCCTGGATTGCTCGTCGAGCTAGTTATTCATGGGCCCTAACCTAGTCGACCTTCGTCTGGGCAACTCTGGGCCGTAACAGATATAGTAGATCGATATTTGGGTGGTTTAGGATTGTTTGATATAGAAATAAAATCATAGCGGGAAAATCTTCATGGCGCTTCAAGTTGCCTATATGATAGTACCATGTCAGTGAAGTCAGCTATAATAAGATTAATCAGAGACTCATCAGTTTAGATATTATGATGAGCCTTTAAAGGAAGAATATTGAAATTGACATAACGATTCGATGATTGCACGAAGCCTTTGAGACCACCACCATCTAGATGCCTGGCAGGCCACCATTGTGAGTTTTACTTTCCTCCTCATAAAACTTCTCTATGGTATTTTTTACCACCGATAATTTTTCTGGACCGATAAGACTTAGGGACCTTCAAGACCAGCAATTTCCTTGATGTTGCAGTTGTTCATAAGCGATGGTAGTCGTTTACCATCAGGTGAACCGCATGTTAGTTTGTCCATTCTTCTATAAAAAAAAAAGACCGAATTAAATTTTACAATAGATCCGTGTTAAAATCCCTATAATTACGCAGTGAGCAAATTCCGAATCACTGACTATTGAGGACACTTCTAAATTGGCAAAGTAATCAGTGGAAAGAGGACATAACACTACTCCAAGAATCACCCTTGAGCCCTTAATATATCGTTCTACAAACAGGAATTCATCGGAAGCAGAGTAAGGAGTAGAGGATAGTAATATGATTTCGTGAGAAATTGAAGCATGGAGATATGTTGCAACTCCACCCCCTCCTTTATACATGCGATAATTCCTTATCAACACAGACCCAGGAAGAGGATACAATGTCAAATGCTAAGACGATTTCGGCCAAGTTTCTGAAACTAAGATAGCATGAATACTGTTATTGGAGAGAGACCCCTTTTACTGGAAACGAGGTATTCCATCTCAGTCCTCAGGGCTGGCAACGCATCTGCATTTTGATTTTAATTGAAGATAAATCTAGATACCTGTGGACCACAGCATCCACTTTACATCAGATAGACTGTGTGCTCGTTTGTCACCCTGATACTATAAAAAAAATGCTTCTGGCTATGAAAAGTGGATGCAAACGCTTTAAACGTCAATATGGCAAAAGTTTAACACTTTATCACACGAGTAAAAAATGCTATTTCATTGGCTACTTAAAGATGACACACTAAAATTTATCTGATTATCGAAAGATAAAAAAGAACTCTCTTTCTCAATAGAATAAAAAGAGTCAGAAGTCAGACACGATATGTTAAAAGTGAATATATCCAATATACAAATCTAAAAAATACAAATATTTATATCAAAATACGATTCGAATAAAATGTTTATTTATAATATATAAAAATATCACCAAAACTCAGAAAACAATAACTAAAATACTAACAAATCACGACGCATCATCCCATCTGTTGACTGATTACATAATAAAATCGCTACTAAATAACAATAAAGGCAACTAAACTATCAATTAAAACAGGAAAAACATACGAGTATATAAAAAATACATTAAATAACTTACATAATGGCCAACAC
>DWHP01001104.1:0-16967 GCA_018247895.1 Parnassius honrathi
GGTTTGACTAATTGGTTTAATAATCTGACATTTCAGTAGTGGTTAATCGTATTACGATATACGCTTAAGATTAAATCTTAAGCATGTACAATCTGGATTAAATGGACCAAAATAGTATAATTTTTTTTTGTTTCAATCAGAAAAAAAATTGCGTGATATTTGCCGAGACCCCCCCCCCCTTTCCAACGTAAGATTAGATGAGATTTGACTCGACCCGCTCCACCCCCCTTTAAACATCTCACGTAATTTATAGACGCCCCCTGACCGTTATCTTAAGCAATGGCATTCTATGTTTTTGGTGCGGGTTTATCGGAATATCTTATGTTTTTACTACTGAGCGGTTATTTTTGCAACTGTGTGAGAATATTTACTGCCCAAATCGACCCGTGGGCGGCATAAGAGGCTACAGAGGGAAACTGAATCGGTTTATGGACAGCAGCGTCTTCCTGATAACAATTCAATAAAAGAACTGCGTTTGTTGATCCGCTTGCCACGCGCAACTGCAAACCTGCAACTACAACGGCAGCTGTGGCAAAATCTCTATCACGCATAATATATGGAAGGCAAATGTACAACAAGGGACTTTTATAAGCTGTAATTGACTACATAGTCAGTGTTGAAGCAAACATTTGTTCACACCTTTTAGACGTTTATTGTGAATAAATGAAGTGTCAGAGTAAATGCCCCTTTCACATCACAGTTCATAATCGTAAGCCGTTGGGAGAAGCGCTGAGCTTCGACACGCGCCCTTATCGGCTCACAGCCAGAAAAACAAATCGTCAATCCTTTTTTTTTGTACCAAATAACAGGAGAGTGCAGTGACACAGGCCTCTGGGTTATCTATTTTGAAACATATTTATTGCGTTCTCATTGTAATGTGCCCAAAAAAGTGGTTACGCGAGCGGCAGACCCGTCGCGCGCGATCCGAACGTTCGTTTGAGTACCTACAGTAGGCGACAATTAACAGATAGCGTTTAATGAAACAGCAGAATTATGTAAATTCAACAACCGGTACATTAATTTAACTTTCGCGATTTCAATTACCTAATATGTAACCATACTTGTGAAGAAGAAAAAATGTAAAACGTCTCGAGTATTTTTTTATTTTCAGTGCTAATGTATTTACATACTAATAAAATACAAATTTAACTCAGTTTAAGCATTAAATTTATTAGAAGGTCGCCCTCAATAAAACTAAAGAGACAATACCCAGTATGAAACTAAAGCTGCCTCGTCAAAGGTTCCTAGTAACACCAGCGTGTTTTTTCCTTCTCGACAAAAACTTAACAATAACAAACACTTTTACTCATCGATCACTAATAGTTTTTTATTAGTGATCGATGCTTTTACTGCGCACTTATTAAAACCGTAACACTTGAGTTTTTCGGACCAAGCTATTAATTATTTAATGGATCTTAAAACGAAACGGAGAGAACGTTTGAAGATAGACGAAGGTTAAGTGTCGTTGTGAGGCTGACAAAGTGCGGGATCGGAAGACCAGCCGAGGTTATCACGTGACCCAGATGGAGTCCCATCGTTGGTACATCATGAGAAATGTTGTAAGTATTTCAAACTTTTTGAAGTGAAAACTTTTTCAGAATCCTAATGATTTGAACGATGACATCAAACAGCTATACTAAAGAGAGCTAAAAATATACATTCATCATAGATTTAGCTCGCGAAAGCATGAGATAGGTTACAGTATGCAGTGTTTCCTATAATCTCGGTCTCCTTTTCTGAAAGTTTTACTTGTACCGCTTATGAACTGCGCAGATGCTTTTTGTTAGAACTTTCAAAGGAACAACTCGCCCACTATTCTCGCATTATAGACTTACCTGCCTTCGATCAATAATATCTACTTAGTACTACTGATCGAAGCTACCTAGGTATTCATAATACAAACCTTAATTTCGTATATTAAAAATATCGCATAGGTAATTGGAGACCTTTATTTTTAACGCATTTTTGTTGGTTTAAGTGAAACTAGTTTTTACGGATTTTATCACGTATATTAAATTGTTTTATATTCCCGACGAACACTTTACAGCATCAATGTCATTTGGACGTCATAGACCCAGTCCTTCTCGTGACTATGGGTGCTATTAAGTATTCGAAACGTCGGGAATATAGAATAAGTTGTTATGATTGATATAATTCGAAAAAAGTAGTCTCATTTAAATGTCTAGTAATCGCATAAACATAAGAAATCATTGTGTTAGTTTAAATTTATTTTTATCACCATAGATATTAAAAGTTAGTGTGCCTAGCAAATAATGTGTGCATTTAAATACATATTATAGCAGTCATAGACCGACAGAATAAATATTAGTTCAAGGAAGTACAACCTGGACTTGTTGACTGCCGTATGTATCAGAACCGCGTTGTCGATGACGGTGTGGATAATGAACATTGTTCCAAAAATACCCACCTCGAGGCGACGAGTGCACTAGATTATTGTATGCTTTGTGACCGTATGAACCATTTGTGACGTTTTTAGTCGAACACCAATACATTTTATACATAATTGATGCTACAAGCGTACTAACAATGTACTTGATATTAAGTGGATACTACAGCCAATGGGTACCTGCTGGCCTGCTGCCGATTCTGAATGAAAAACGTTATAGATTCGTTGTCACCTCTGCGGACTAACGGAACGCTTGTACCCTTTAGACCGAAGCACAGCGGTGCAAGCACCTGGCTTGGCGAATGTATTAGTTATAAAATGGTATGTGATTCTTATATTAACGTTAATGTAATATTAAAACAAAGCTATCACTGTCGATGTTATAAATATACCCAAACGGGTCATTATCTCTAACTAAGCACAGACAAAAGCTTCGTACAGTTGAAATAGTTGCGAACCGAGTACTGACGAGGGTTACTTGTGCCATTTTCGGTGCGGAAGTCTAAAAAAATGCAGATAAAACGGGCATGTCGACTATTCTATATACGAGAAGCGCGAACAAAGCGCACTGACGCAACGTTGTGAGTCAGCGATTCCGCGGTCGGCTGGGCAAGATTCGCGTTTAACTCCAAAGCAGGAGAGATCAAATCGGCCTACATGGTTGCACACTAGCCTCGTCTGTTTCTGCGTGCACAAAGTACATTGTGGCACATAGCGCAGTGCGATCGTAGTACGGCTTCGTCGCCGACCCGCCGGGGCGAGGCTGACCGTCGCCAAGTTTGTGTGACTGATTGATCAGGCCTGAACGTAATGACATGCGTAGGTATCGGTTGTTAAAGTACAATTTCAACACAACAATACAAAGTAATACTTTGCAGAATTAATATATCTAATGCTTAATAATAAATGTCATTAAAAGTAAAATATTAAAACACTTAAAATATTTAAAGTTCCTGTTGTATCTATATCCGCATACGCTGCATTAAAAAGTTTATTGTATTAAAACCCTGGCGTAGAATTGACCTTGCTGTGGAACGCACCGCCCCGCGTCCCTGAGGGTGTCGGGGGGGGGGCGATGGAGTGGGACTGAAACAGATGAGTAGCAGCTTCCTGATAACAACATCATAACAAAAAACCGCGGTATCCAACCACGTCAACTATCCCCCCTAAAAAGTAACATATGGGGGAGACCTATGTTCAGAAGAGGGCTTTTGAGGGGTCAAGGAGGGAATGATGAATGATGAATGACACAACGATTAAATGTCATGAACCCACGTAACTGAGCAGTTTATATTATATCTCTTAAACCGTATGTCCTGAGTTTGAATTTTGGATCAACTTGGTAATGGCGGTCAAACAAAGGGTCTCCGGTTCTCATGATTAACCAAACGAAATACAGCAGCACTATGCTGGTATTTTACACTAATATTCCGTAATGACAGGATCCTTTTACAGTCGAGCAGTTGAGTAGTTGAAAAGACCCCCATATCTGGATGTTTCCCCATTTTCCGTGTCTTTCCTAGATTTCTTGCATAAGTACAACATATATATTTATAAAAGCCGTGTACATCCAGTTGTTAAAATTATTCTCGTAGATGTAAGAACAACATCTGCAGAACTTAAAATAATGTTTTGCTGCTTTTTCATAGAATTGAAGTGACAATCTACCTGATGGTAAGTGGCCACCGAAGCACATTAAGCTACAGGTAAAAATGGCTCCAGAAGCGTTGGCACCTCTGAGGAAAGTTTGTTCAAATTGTAGTTGCTGTCCAAAAGCAAAGTTTGTGTTTTTGTGTGCGTACCTACTACTCAATTAAACAAAGCACAAGAAGTGATATAATTTGTTGCATAAAACTATTTTCTTCGGATTTTACCGCGTTTAATTTTACTTATTTTTGATTTCCGACGTTTCAGGTGCTCTACAGCAGCCTTTGTCACCGAGGGCTGACGTGATTGACGTTTCGCTGTTAAAATTAAACCGAAATACCTTCAGAGTTTGACCGATCTACGCAGTAGCGATAAAATCCGTAAAAAAATTATTTAATGTGTAGTAATAGAATGTGATTATGGACGGGAAGGTCACACTTCCCGCCTCCATTTTCCTCGTGTCCTGCGTTCGTTTTCACTGTTTTGCCAGTAGCGTAATTAGCTTGGTCGAGTAGTAGGTACGCAAGCCGTGATTTGTGGTAGAGTAGTGGAGTTTTATGGTTGTGTGGGGGTGAGTACTCACTGGCACTGAGGCTGGCGGCGGCGGAGAGCTGCGGGCGGCGCCCCTCCAGCGCCCACACCTCCTGCAACATGCCGCACTCAGTCTTACTGCGCTGCTCACCCTCTTACTTCGCGGTTACAAGTTCAGTTCATGATTTAAATAGATAAATTCCCCCGATTTCCAGAAATATTCGTCAATAGCGAAATCATATAGATGATCATTGTTTTAATAATTTGGTTTTAGTCATCAGGAGTTGTGAGTTGTGTTGTTAGAAATTTAGAGAAAAAATTCCACCCCCACAGAAATGTAAAATAATGAAGAAAGGACGAAGTTTTTTGTGTAAATTATTTAGAAGACATTAGGATTATTAGTCCACTGCCCACTGTCCACTAGTCAAAGGGTTAAAATAAAAGACTTGTAAATGCGAAAATATCTAGAGTTCGTAGTGACGGTGAAAGAAATCCTATAGAACTAGATCGGCATATCGGCAATAGCCTGCTAGACTATTGCCGATTGTTCTAAATAGACTAAAGGTGACAAAAGAGCACACAGTCCACCGGATGGTAAGTGGATGTTGTGGCCCATAGATATCTACATTTTTTCTCGATTAAGAATCAAATCGCAGATGCGTTGTCACCCCTGAGGACTAAAATGGAATGACTCGTTTCCAGTAAAAAAGGAGTCTCTGAATCTCTACACTCACCATACGAAACACAGCAGTATTAAGCTGCTATTATACGCTGGTATTAACCATAATATAGCTGCAGTGTGGCTGAGCTAAAGTGAAATTACATTGTAAGCTAAAGTGAACACATTTTGACAATCTAAAATCGATAGGGAAAGAATCAACGACAGCTTCTAACCCCCGCACGATTTCGGAAGTGAAGAAAGCTGCCACTAACCTCGACCTGATCTAAAAAAAGCACTGAGGAATTCGGTATAAGTCTCAGTATATATCGGAGACCTTATATCGACTAGTGGAGTCGAGACGGAGTGTAATGATAAATGTTGAGTGTCTGTGTGTGTAATACTATTGTACTTAACTGATAGTGGGGGCTATTGCACGCCTGAAACCAACTTCAAATGCAAAAGGCCTCATACCGTTTTCCCCCATGATGTAATTATTCTGCCTATCTTATAGCCTACAAACTTAAACACATGGGAGAGTTCAGTGACGCTTAGCCGCAGAAACCACTAAGATTTGATGATCCTTACAGCAGTAATGACACAAATAAATCGTGCCACTGTGTTTACATTAGAATCTCACCTGGTGAGTATAGTTGGCGGGCAGAGGCGCGGTCGCGTAGGCGGGCGGGCGGGCAGCGAAGGCTCCTCCGAAGCGCGCGCTGAAGGCGGGCAGGGCGCCCCCCGCACACCCCCCACCTCCACCACCGCCAGTACCGTTCGCTCCCTCACCCTCTGCCGCTTCGTACTCCTCCAGCACACTGCCGCTATAGCTCGGCGAACCGCCTGGACACACGCAGCTTATTGAATAAAAAGCAATCGAGAGGTAACTCTTTTTTATAGAAGGGTACGAAACGAGCACAGAGATTATCAAGGTTTGTAGATGCACTAGCCAATAAGGACACATATACATCTATCGTCATCGAAGGATCAAAATTTAAATGTGTTATCAGATGTTCATCCCTAAGATGGAAGCCTGGTTACCAGTAAAAAAGACGTCCGGTGCAATAAACTCACCATTTGAAACACACGATATATTGAAAGGTGTTGGTACTTCTTTTCTGTTTATATTTCTGTCGAGGTCCGTCTTTTTACGTGGTAGAGCCATGCTGCAGCTATATTAGTATTACAGTTGTAGCACGAATGGGTCGGCTTGACCGGGGAACGAACACTCTCTCACATAACACCAGCGTGAAATATCAGCTGATGCCTAAAGAATGCCTAAAGAATGCCAATATTCTGAGCAGTAACATCTGTACAACACGCCCTGGAGTATGTATTTGGTCTATGGTACTAAAGCCTTTTCAGATACCGGCTTGTTTGGGCAGCTTGAAGTCGCCGAGTTTGCCAAAAAATTTGATCTTTTGTGGTTTCCCTCTGACGCGTCTTACAACACCCACGGGATGATATGGGGCGGTGGGTGTTCTTACTCCACCACTGCCCGGTCATTGATCGATTAGTTATCTTAATGGTTAAGGCAATAATTAAAAGAAACCGACTGCGTTTAAAAATTTGCTGAAAAAAAAACCTTTCGCTCTTTTTTTGATTGCGTTTGGAGATGCAATGTGTACATACTGTATTTGCAAATACAACATCACCCTATTTCTGGGACAGTAAGATAACAAGTAAAGCGGTAATCTCACCGGCACTGGAGGTCCATATCTGTGGCTGGGAGAGGTCGGCGCCATTGCCGAAGTACGGCGAGCCGGCGGAGTACGTGCAGCGCGAATACACCGCGCCGGACCTGCGCACAAGCACAACGTCAAACCACTGCGCTATTTACTCAACAAAAAACGTAAATAATTATGGAATCAGGTGTTGCTTTGGAGTAATTGATTATATTGAAAACCCGCCTTTTCCCGCGTGGTTACAATTGGAGCTATCCGCCAGTAAAAAACCCCATCAAAATTAGTCTAGCTATTTCGGAGATGAGCCGATACGAACACAGGTAGACAGACAAACTGACAAGAGTTGTTATTTTGTTATAACAAAATATGCATTTAGTAAAAAGCTGTTATTTCGCCATTACATTAATACGTGGTAGAGCAAGGCTGCCGCTACTGCATGAGTGTAGCACGGATGTGTCGGCTCGACCGGGGAAACACCTCGCTCTCACAGAATACCAGCGTAAAATAGTAGCTTAATGCTGCTGTGTTTCGTATTGTGAGTGTAGAAAACCGGAGACCCTCTTTACTGGAAACGGCATTCCATTTTAGTCCTCAGGGGTGACACCACATCTGCGTTTTGATTCTTGATCAAGGATAAATGTAGACGTCTACGAGCCACAGCATCTGTGGTGGACTGTGTGCTCGTTTGTCACCCTTATTCTATAAAAAAAATTACAAACGGGCATTTCACTTTCATTTATAAATTTATGTAGATGTTAAAAAGTTAGTGAGCTACGATACGCGTAGTAAAATAAAATGATGTACTCTCACAAAATGTCAGCGTCAAATAGCAGCATAATGCCGGTGTGATTCTTGTGGCAAGCAAATGGTCACAACTTACTTACTCGTATGTGAATGACTTAAGCTTTTATAATGAATTGGGGGAAAATGAAATTCGAAGCGAAGCACCCACGTTGCGAAGCGAATGCCAGGCGTTCCACTCCGCATCAGACGTGCAAGGAACTTATGAAGGGAAATATGTGCTCAGATCCAATAGACCTAGTGCAATTCAGCACATCTACACTAGGTTAATCTCGTATAAGGCGAGTGTTTTATCTGAAGCACTATTACTATTTACGAGCGACGCAACAGACCTCCGCTTCTGCATCCGCAACCGCGGAAGTTCCGCACGCTTTTTGACATCCGTTTCTGCTTCTGTTTCCGCAACTTTCGTAACGGAAATTTGATCGGATCTTAGATGACGGCATACCTTTCCGCAAAGGTGCCGACCTCAAATTGAGAATGTAGTCCACCCTAAGTCTTCATCAATGATGAATTCATCATTACAAATGTTAGAATACATATTGCATCAGTAACAAGAATGACAATCTCTTTTATAGACGCAATCCATCTTCAGGAGTACGTGGTATAAATAAAACGCACACAAATATCGTAGTCTTCTGCCGTTAGATCGCCAATATTTAGGTAACAGCTCCTCCAAGAAGCGTCACCAGTGAGCAATTATTTAGCGAAATGAAGAACACCGAAACGGATTTCTAGGTCATAAAATGTAACCTACCGCTACATAATTTTAAATGTTTATTTAACATAAAAATTACACATCTACAAATTGATTGAAGTACATTCTTACATAGTATTTACACTTTTGCATCCGTTTCTGTTTCTGTTGAAATTTACTTTTGACTTCCGTTCTCGATTTTGCTTCCGTTATGACACTTCCGTTGCATCAGTAACTATTACCATTACCACCTATCATCAAAATTCCAAAAAAATTCATGTTAAATAGGCCTCCCCAGAGATTGTCTCTTAGTGGGATATTTGCCACAGCTGCCACGCTTAGCAGGCGGGTTGGCGATCGCGGTTTTATATTTAAAAGTTATTATTTGGAAGACGCTGCTGTCTATATCTCGGTTTGATTCCCTGTTGCGTCATATGCACCGTATGGGACAATATGGGGTATTGAGTATTCTTACACCGCCACTACAATATTTTATATTTATTTAGTAACACATCATACATTTTTTACAACTACAGCATATTCTACTATTGAAACAGTAAAAATAAAATAGTATTTTAAAATGATACACATATAAAATATACTGTTAATATAAATGATGAATAAATTCATTGTACTTATTAGATTTTTGTGTTTTTGGTTTTAAAGGATATAGGATAAGGATGACGAGCGAGGACACAGTCCACCTGATGGTAAGTGGTTGCTGTAGACATCCACATCTATCCTCGATTGCGTATCAAAATGGAGTGCATTGTCAGTCGTGAGGACTAAGATGGAATGCCTATTTGCCGGCAAAAAAATTTGAATTTCAAATAATTCATTAACTTTATGTATTAATATTAGTAGATAAACTCGAAAAGTTCAACTTGCGTTGCAGCTAACGTCACAGTCACGTTTGCAAACGACTATTCCAGACCGATACCATGTCGGAATCAAATAATTACAATAACCGGACACATTTTTCGTTTCTATTGTTGTATTGGCGGCCAGGACCAGGAGGCATGTACGAACGTCAGAGCGAAGCTGCTTAAGGTTAATGGGCTAGGCGAGTTTATTAGGCCAACTCAGTACTTGCGCGCATATTGCAGCTAAACAATAGCAGGGGCACAGGCAGATTAGTTCCGGGAGCTTTGTGTCTCGACTCTGAGCCGCCACTCGCCGCTCGCCGTGAGACGATAGGTAATTTCTGCACTAACGCGGTGAGAACATTATTATGACGAAACAAATCCTTTATGGTTTCTTGCTTAACGCGAACACTACACATTTAAATGGAACTACAACGACTTCTAAATTAGGTCATTCTCTACATTTCTATTTGTAAATTCCCGCTACGAAAATTAATGATTTAAAAAAAATCGGGAAGTTATTGGTTTCACCCCGGATTTCGGAAATCGAGTTTTCATCAGATCTTCACGTTTTGAGGTCCTAGGAAGCAATCTCCTTATAACTTTTGAACGGCTTGAACGATCGAAACGCGAAAGAGTTTTATTGCCATTAGATTATGAATAAATTAGAATTTGAATCAATTCGGCTGGGTAGATTTTAAGAAATCCCATTATTTCAAAAAAATGTTATTTTTTAGATAACCTTAAAACTAATGTATCGATCGAAAAATCTAATCAGCTCTTAACCTCAGAAAACAACATCTATGGCCGCAAGCGAGGAGGAATCGTTGTCGAAACATTTCGACATGCGTATTTTTTTAAAGCTGGACGCCTGCCACCAACTCAAATAACAAATTGATATTTAAATAAGACTATTTTTTACGAATTTTATCGCGTGTATTTACCTATATTTCTGACGTTTTAAGTACTTTACAGCACCCATGGTCACGAGGGGATGGATTTCACACGTACTCAAAATATTTTATTCCTCAACCATACAGGTTTCCTCACGGTATTTTGCTTAAACACCGAGCACGTACAACACGTGCCCTGGGTACAAGCTCACAAGCGGAATGTGAAATTTCATCATCGTCATCATCATCATTACAGCCTTTAACATGTCCAAAGCTGAACATTGGCCTCGTACAAGGACTTCCACAAAGCACGGTCCTGAGCCACCTGCATCCATCGACTTCCCGCACGTCTCAGCAAGTGATAGGTCCGTCAAAATGGCCGCGCTGCACTTCGTCTAACGTTACGGGACTGCCACTTTACGTCCGGCCCATCGCCAATTCAGCTTACTAATTCATCGGGCTATGGCGTTTACTCTGATTCTACAGCGGCTATTCTTATTTTTTAGTGTAATTAACGTAATTAATTGTAACTATGAATCAATAACGATCAACCCCTGAGCTACCTTTTGTCCAACCAATATCAATAACATACGTTAGGTTAATAGACCTATTTTTTATAAGATGCGGAAGAAATGATGAGGGCTCATGACATACGGTGCGATGTCGTGTCTCCGGTACTGCTGGTGGCGCTAAGTGGAGCGCCGCGGCTAATGGCTCGGAACGCTCGGAAGTGTGCCTTATCGTAGCCTAGCACCCCCCCTCCACCTCCCTCCCCACCCCTCTCCGGACCCGGTCGCCAGGGACACTAACAATATAGTTCACAAATACAACAATATAGTTATAGTTATAGAACTAACAATATAGTTCTGTTTGTATCGACGACTGCGAATATAGTATACATAATAATATTTGTATGTGATGGTTTTTGATATTTGCGCTGCAAATTAAATGAAAATATTATACGGATTTTATATTCAATTTTAAGTTTTTAATTCCCGACGTTTCGGGAAAAAATCTAATATTCAAACGCTGACGGTGGGCGGGCTAACTATTACATCGGGAGTCACAGCCACAGCTCATTCACCCCATGACTACGAGTGCTGTGGAGCACCCGAGACGTCGGGAAACAAATAAGTAAAAATTATAAACGCGACGAAATCCATACACTTAGTTTAATTTCAAATATTTGTTTAGTACTTTGATTTGATTTCCTACGCACAGTATACACCTACTTCATTGCGACGTATTTACATTCACATTGAAAGATTACACGTGTACGTATTTCTGCTGGCGTGTCTCGAGTCTCCACGTTGCAACGTAAGCGTTCCGAGCCTGTAGATGAATGGGATCACTTGAGTCGATGTTATTGTTATAATACTATGCCGTGTGCCCGCACCGCGCCGGTGAGATCAAGTTGCAACAAGGGTTACCAGGTTCGAAAATGATTTTTTCTCGCAAAACCGCTGACGTTTCAATAAATTTCCTGAAATTGACGCGGAGGCGAACAGCAAAAATACCTAGATAACTGAAAAAAACTTGCGCATTTGTTGGACTCAATTCGCGCAATATCCAACAATAAAAATACGAGCCCGCTCAGATGAACGAAAATATTTGAATGTTTAGATTTGATTTATTTATTATAATATATTGTGATTAAACTAATAATTAAACATTTTAATTTGCATTTCTTATATTTTTCTCTTTACATTTAAAACCTGCTGACAATATCAAATTTTCCCTGTTCTCCTGACAGAGCTAAAAGTCCGGACATGTCAGAAAAATTCTTGTTATCTGGTAGCCCTAGTTCCGACGGACTCTCGGCTGTCGGCTCTGGGGTCCCCCCCGGGCGAGCCGCTACGTCTTACCTTACATTTAATAATATCAGCAACTGAACGAGTTCAACAACACGTGACATAACCTACCTCATCTGCATTTTAAAGAAAGATGCCCATTTCTCACCTGGCTACGTATACAAGTGAAATAAATCTTAAAATTCAGCTAATTGAATTGTAAATGAATTACGCTTATCACAATGTTAAAAGAAACGCAGGCAAAGAATATTTTTTAATATTTCTTTAACTACGTCAGGGGTAAACGTATTACTACATTTTGAACTCATCTCAACTACCCTTTTTCTAGGACGTTCCATTTTACACACTGCTACTTTGCTTTATTCAACTCTGTTTCCGAGTTTAATATATTATGTTTCATTTAATCGGTAAGTATTTGTTTATTAATCTTTGTATAGTACAAATTAAAAATAATAATATAATAATTAGATAAGTTAATCATTAAGTATGTCATTGAGTGCGCACGATTGAAGTGTATTTTTGACATTCGACAGTTCTACAATTGGCATCATCGCAGTCCTTAGTTGATAATTAATAAACCATTCCACTATAACATAGTGTTTTATTTATTTTTCCCATTTTGTTCATCAGGTATGTCCATAGGCCAATGAAATAGTTCGGTTGATAAGTGATAATTTTGACAATACAAGAAATAAGTATTTACTTTTTAGAGATACAGAAACTATCTATCGTTTTTTTTTACTGAAAATGTAGTCAGTAAGTACGTCAGTGTGCCGGAGCAGCGGCAGCCAGTGCTCGACACTCCGTTTGTACTGACACTCATCGAGAGCAAGCAGTGCTTAGGGGCAGTTGGTTTCAAGGAATCCACAAAGCCACACAACAAATCGATACAATGTACGTACTATTTCATACATATTATTGGTTATTAGACGCTATTAGTTGACAGCCTCGTTGGTCGTAAACGCGATTTTCTGATTATGAGGTCAGTAGCCCGGTGTTTGGAAGTTGGTGGTGTTTCAGGCCCATGCCTCCGAAAGCACGTAAAACCGTTGGTCCTGTGTCTGATCTCTCTCCGGTCGTGTCGGTTTACCGCCCAATCGGACTATGAGAGCCATTGGCCTTTCGCTGCTGAACATGGGGTCGGCCATAGGTTGAGACTGAGAGACCTTAAATGTTCCATAAGGTCGGGGTGATATTCAGTAGGAGCTACCTTCACCTCCTGAAGTGTGTGGTGGTTTGAAGCTGCCATTGAGTCTTTCCCTGTCGATTTTGGACTATAACAGTGTACTTCTACTTGGGTACATACTGGGTCATTATAATTCTGTTGCATAGACGGTTAGTTTGGAAGACTTTGGTATTCCGACTATTAGTTCTCCGAAAGTGAAAGCGTGAAACATTTTGTGGTTGATAACGGTACACATGATTTTCTACTCTGATGGCAGAACAGCCGTTATTAGGAACACAAGATGGGGCCCGTATGTCAGCGGAAGCCGAGCTGGCCAGCACGTGCGGAACGACCCGCACGCGTCACACTCGACCCCAGGGGACACCGACCGGCATCGGACCCACCACGCGTCTGGATCCGCGAGTCCGAACCAGAAAAAACAATTCGACAGGATAAACTGGGCCTCACAGCCCGCTCGTATTTACATTTGCAACGTCCCGCTCGCGGCCCTCGAGAGCCTATACAAACAACTCGTTCCAAACACTTAAGTCACTAGAGAGGACAAAAAACGACACGTACAAATTTGAAAACGATCCGAGGACCCTCGAGACGTGTAAAACGGCGAGTTAGAAAGGGCGCACAAAAACCCCGGCAAACACTAGCTAGCGCCCCACCTGTGACGTTTGCTTTGTCCCGGAACGTCAACACGAGAACCGCATATAACTCATTACGATATGTTAAAAGGTAACATCCTACAAATGTCCCTATCCTGGGCACAGGTCTCCTTCATTAATAATAAAGTTTTGGGGCAAGGAATTATCCACCACACTACCCCAGTGTGTGTGTGTGTGTTATTCTCAGATATTTAAGTTTCCTCACGATGATTTCCGTCACCGCGGAGCATGTGTTAAAGCAGTACTTTAAATTGCTGTGTACAGTAACTGTGGTGCCGACGAGGATCGAATCCGGGCCGCTCGCGTACTGTGAAATTCACAGCGAGCGCTCAGTCTACTATGGCGCTGTGGTTTCTGTATTCTGAGGAGTAGTAATATTACGTCCCGTTTTGCGAAGATCCGCACGCTCGCAATGCATGTGATAAAGAGTTTATTTAAAGGCAGAAGTGATGAAGCGTTTGTCTAAATTTGAGAAGCTATTAAAAGGTCGGCGCGGCGATAGTCTAAAATAGAATGCAAGTGCGCGGTCGGCTCATTCCGCGCTAGGAAATGGTTATCGCGCGCGATAAGCCGCCTTCAAGCGTTGGAGCCGCGCGTACTCTCTATCCAGAGCTACTGGTGGCAGAATGGACAGCATTTGTTCCATTTCAAATCATCTCTCTACTGGAACATCTCTGTAAAGAATTTAGAATAGTACCCAAGTACCTATGCAAACACATTATGTATATGATTCCAACTGTTGGTACTAATGAGGGTACAATTAGATTGCTTGTACATTGTATGTAAGTATCCATAGTATGTGTAACCTTCCGCATGAGTCGGGAAACAGATAACGAATCTTATGTGCAGCAGCTTTTTATACATTGAATAGAATAATGTGCCAAGTTGAAAGATAATTATGTATTAAGAACATGAATTATAAGTCGTGGAGAAAGAAAAATATACTGACGTATCTACCACAACATACTAAAATATGACAAAAAACTATATTTAATTTTAACTTTGTACGTTGTGGCTTGTGGCGAAACCACAACTCTGGTTTGCAGTAATGACCAAAAAAACCTGGGAGAATACATGAAAGCACCTTTGTTTTTATAAGCCTTAGGGAATATTACAATACTTCCTCGTAAAACTATTGACGTCATGACCCGAGTCTGAGACACGTTTACCCTGGAGAAGGGCGGGCTAGCAATAATAACATCCTACTTGTTTAAATATAACCGAATGTTTATAAGGCAAAAAAAGCAATTCAGTGATTGGTATTGATAAGCAACTAGAGTTTGAATGGATTCGTGTCTGCTACAATAATCCCAGCTATAACGTAGACGCCACGCAGAATTAATTCTATGAAAATATGATACAGTTGTGAATGAGCTAACATAACGGATAAGCGTGATATGAATGAAAGATATTGCAGTGCGTTACGTTTTCGGCAGCAGGATAGCTGGCTGTAGGTGCCTCTACGTGAATGTTTGCGCTTTAGGCCGGCGGTAATCAAAACGAGGAAAATTCCAGTCGGTAACGACATGCCTACCGCGGCAAATAGCGCTAGCGACGAACTAATTTATTTAAATAATATCCGGCCAAGTGCGAGTCTCGCGCACGAAGGGTTCCGTACATAAATATAAGATAGTGTTTTATATTTCTATGGTTCCGTACCACGGTAAAATACTTTTCTAGTAGGGGAGTCCCCTGTAATTTTTAGCTTAATTTTACGTTCATTATTTGTTGTCATGACAGCAACAGAAATACACATTCTGTGAAAATTTCACCTGTCTACCTATTACGGATCATGAGGTACAGCTCACAGACAAACAGACAGACGCACGGACGGACAGACGGACAGTGGACGCTTAGTAATAGGGTACAGTTGTAGTTCGCTCTGAGTAGCTATGAAATCCTAATAAACGAGGTGGACAAATTGCCTACGAGTAGAGATACCGTGTGTCAGGATTTGTCCTCGCATATCAGGAGGCTCTTTTTGCGGTCGGATTTTAAAAATGTCAGAATTTTTCGATTTTTTAACAAAACAGTAGATTTTTGCGTGGGAGGTATGAAATTACGACGTGGATTGATCGCGAGAGTGCACAAAACCAATAATTGATTTGGTTCTGTTTTCACGTTTGTTAATGAGTTAGTAACGTTCCCAACAAAATGCCAGGATTTATTCCAATATGCCTCCCCTACGAGCGACTCCGCTGCTCCCTGTGCGAGTATTTTCTTAATTTTGCTGCCGTTCCTCGAACCGGATGCAGAGTTAGTCTGCTTGTTTGCTACAGATGTAGCAGTTAGTAGTTCATTATTGTGTAGTTGGTTGCGGTTCGGGTGAACCGTTCCTGTTTAGCTCTAAAATAACAAACGATAGATCAGGGCTGTCGTCGCGTCCCACGGGACCTTTTGGAAATTCGATTTTAAGTTGACGTTAGGGTTGAAATTACAATACAAATATAATTAAATATTTTATGTTCTGTGTATTCTTTCGTATTTTTGACATTAGGGCAAATTACAAGAATGTCATCTGCTCTAAATCCTTGCTTACAAGCTTTCTTATGACTTATAAGCCATAGGAATTTTACAACAGAAATTTGACTCGCTGTAGGTTATAAGCCCGCCTAAAATATTTTGATCTTGATCTTCTACATCATGTGAGCCTCATAGATGCAAATTAAATGCACATAATCAGACAATGATAAATTCAATACTGATTCATAAAGTTTTCAATATTTATCCGATAATGGAAAAGCTAAGGTATCTAGTATCTACTATACAAACCTACGATATCTTGTTAAAACCTAATTGTCTTCTATGGGCTTCGTCTCACATTCCATCATAATTAATTAAACCTAACTGTGCCTCCTTCAGTATATTTTACTCGTTTAACGCATTTTTAAATCAATAAGACAACTTTGATAGATCATTAGTTAATAAGGACATTTTTATTATGAGTTGACTGCGTATAATATAATATTGTTGATTCTTTTATTTGTCAATTTTTTTCATAATTATATTTGACATATTTATATCATAGCTCAGATGGTTAACGCTCGCCGTAAATATAACAGAACGCGAGTAACCCGGGTTCGATCCCCGTCGGCACCAATGAAATTGTTAATTGCAATTTTAAGTGCTGATTTA
>DWHP01001105.1:0-16964 GCA_018247895.1 Parnassius honrathi
CAATTTCATTGGTGCCGGCGGGGATCGAACCCGGGTTACTCGCGTTCTGTTATATTTACAGCGAGTGCTAACCATCTGAGCTACCACGGCTTCTTAACTGGAAAGCACACATTAATACTTTTTGTAAGAACATTAGTAAAACCGCATATGCTTTACATACTTTGTCTTCAATAGTATACACAGATGCACTCCTAAATGCTTATTACGAATTAGCAGAATCCCACCTCCGATATGGAATGATATTTTGGGGTAGCTTAACCGAAAAAGACTCAGCGTTTAAGGCTCAAAAAAGATGCCTAAGGGCAATGTTTAAGCTTAAAACTACCGAGAGTTCCTTAGCATATTTTAAACAGTACAAAGTACTGATATAACCTTATTTATACATACTAGAAGTAGCTGTGTTTGTTAAATTGCATCCAAAACGTTTTAAACGCCTTGACCAAGTAGTTTCACGTAATAGACGCGACAATACCCTTTTGTGTCACCAATCCGCTAAGACAGCACTAATGCGCAAAAGTATCTACTGCATGGCCCCATATATGATAAAATACCTAAAATTTGGAAAGAATTGCCACTATAACGTAACATAATTCGAGATGAAGACTGTATAATGTTGAAAATCTGAATTATGTTTGGTTCTGTGTTATTTTTTATATTGTTATAGTTCTGGAGATTAGTTTATAATTCTGTATTTTTTGAATGCCCCCTACTGCTAAAATATGGCTGAACTCACTACCTTGCGAGTACCTTGTACTGTACCCATATTTGCAAAATAAAATATCTTTTATCTTTATCTTTATCAAATAGCAAGGTATGGAGATGGCTATGTTCGAAGTTTCACTGCGTCATTGACTTCGTAACGAGGATAACTTTAGTAGAACCTGAATAACCGACCAATGTAACTCAACAGATTAGTAAGTTTAAGTGGAAATGGGCCGGCCATACAGCTCAAAGAACCGATAATTGATAGAGAATAAAGGTTTTCATGTGGCAGCCTCGAGCCAGCAAACTGATTGTAGGGCGCCATGCCACTACATGATGACCTAATGATCTTATAAGAGATGCGGTAAGTCAATGGATTCGAAAGGCTTAGTCTTAGTCTGAGCAGTAGACTTGTGATGGACTGTAACCGTGATGATGACGATGAAGCTAAGCTTTTCTTTCCCCATTACCTGCGGGTAATAAAAGCAAATTTAATAATATGATCCATCCTACTTTGCGGTTAACATTCTTACATAATTATTTACATACTATCCTCCAAACGCATGTTTTGTGACAAGGTGACAAGCGAGCACGCAGTCCAATTGATGATAAGTGGACGCTATTGCCCATAAACATCTAAATCCATCCTAAGTCGAGAATCAACGTTGTCACCTCTGAGGACTAAGATGCATTGCCTTGTTTTCAGTAAATAGAGACTTCAGTTCTCTAAACTCGAGGAAAAACGTGGTTTTTGTTAATATTTTCAACTGTTTTGTACTTATAAATGTGAATATTTAAAAAGTTGTAAAATATTTAATGATTAAATTTTATATTCACCAGGGATGCATTACTCAGAACTATTATATAATTATTAAGAACATTTACTTCTCGACAACAAGGGAACAAAAAGTGTCGGTTCATAATGCACGCTCCGCAATTCAAAGCGGTCAAGGGTGAGTTAAAACACACTTTACAAAGAGAGATAGGCGTAGGTGTAGAGAGATCTCTGACTAATCGACGGCACTTCGGCGCCAATTGTGTTGACGCCTCTGAGATCAAAGTATTGATTTTTTTACTTCTAAGGTAAACAGATAAACAGTAATCTGTAATGAAAGAAAAATATACCCGTTATTTAATACTACAAGGCTAGTGCGGAGGCAAAGCGGCGTGTTTTTCTTTTGATATGATATTTGTCATTTAAAGGTTCAACATTCTGTCTCAAATATTTTCTTTGAACTCCCTTTGTTGCTTTTAGATATTTGAACAAGTTGCGTGCTTTGTTAAAGCACATATATCTCGAATTCCTTCTTTGAAAGTGACTTTGTTCATATTTGCAGAAGAATAGGAAATATATACTATGATTGTATGTGACTAAAGTTCCTTAAAACTAACTATCATTACAGCATATCGAAAGTCCACCGCTGAACATACGCAACTTAACAGGGTGCATTATAGGGGGGATATTTTTGCCATCGCTGTAACGTTTTAGTTTTAGTTCTGTCCTATTCATTTCCCTTTAAATTACGTGCAACATTCATGGGATGGTATGAAGTAGTGGATATTCTCACACCGCCATTACGCGGTTTTTTTAGAATAAGAGTGATGAACTAGCACATCCACCTGATGGCAAGTGGATGCTGTGGCCCGCAGACATCTACATGTATCCTCGATTAAGAATCAAAAGGCAGATGCGTTGTCACCCCTTCATAATAACTACACGCACCATGCGAAACACAGCAGCATTAAGTTGCTGTTTTACGCTGACATTCTCTAAGAGTGTGGTCTTTCCCTGGTTGAATCGACCCATTCTTTCTAAAGACGTTACATAGCTGCGGCGTGGATCTACCACTTAAATAGGCATAATGACGTAAATATAGGTATAATGACCTCATTCGTGCAATATTTAATCATCTATATTATTAATATTTAATTAGCTTTAGCTATATCCTAACTAGTTTCACGCAAAGTAGTTTGAATAATAAGTAACGACATTTTCTTCGTTTAAAAATTATTTTGCAAGGGCAAACCTGTTACCGTTAATGCATATCCATGGAAGGTATCTGTTACAGGAAACTGCCATCTCTAAATTTAGATAAAATGAAATCTGAATCTCGGTGTTTCTAATGCAGGAAGTATATTGGCGTCAGATGGGTTCCTCAAAGATTATTAGAATAGACATAGTATTTAAAAATAGATGTTTACAATGTGTGTATTTTTAACTGCATGTGCGGAAAGTCATATTTTCAAAATAAATGATATTCTTATATGCGCAAAAAGTATATAAGAAATTTTTAAAATAATTTTAATGCTTAAAATATAGTACTTTTGGTATGGCTGGTAGTATTGGCATGTATTTTCGTAGTAGTATGTATAACATTTTATCAAAATAAAGTACTATTTACTCATAAAGTACGCTTGGCAACCCTAGTGCCTGGTCTCTTATTCTGTTAGGAAATATTTTCAAATTCCACTAATTTTTATTCCGCTGCTACTGCTAGCGGAGCATTTTCCGTTGTGCGTTCAATTTAAAGAGAAAGGGAGTCAGAATAATAACAGGTTGTAAAGCGTTTCAAATATTCCTTAGGGGCGATAGTGCACCTGTGGCTTTCTTTGAAAATTAATGGCAGAATTCACTGGACTGCAGTTAGAACTCATCACATTAAAATGATAAAATATGAAGTAGTATAAATTACTATATATAGTATTATATATTAGTAAATTACATTTTTATGAGAAGTAATATAGACAAGATTTTTATAAGCGCAGATAATTTACTATGTAACGGAATATTTACTCGAACGAAAAAAAATACTTAACAAATCGTGAGGTCAGACTCAGGTCAGAAGATCCCTTTTTAATTTGGCTCTTGAATGATTACGTAATCGACACGTTACGAGTACATATGCCTTGAGGCGACGAAAATAATAAGGTGGATGAAAATAAGTACGAATATTTTAGAGTGTTTTTTAATCAAGTTCAAAAAACGAGAAGATTCTATAATCGACTTGTATGTTTTTACAGTATATTAAAAAAAAACTCTTCTGGGGTTGGGGCTTGTTTTAATAAATACGGAAGATGTCGTATGGTTCTTAACTAGTCTTGTAGTTAAAACGGTTTTCGAGCAGCGTTTTTATCTCTTAAGAGTCTTGCATCATGATGAAGCAGTAATGGTATTCATTTAGTTTCACAACACATTCACTTAGTAACGGCAACGGAAATTCTATCCGAAAATTACCCTCGTTTTTGAGCACATCATGTCGGAAATATATTAAAAAAGAAGAAAGTCAAACAATAGAATGCCATGTTATTTATTTGGAGCATTATAGATTTGAGTAAAAAAATATGTTATCACAAATCTTCTACCTTGTTAGTTGGATTTTAATTCAAAGTGACCACTATATTAAATGACAACTTCATACTTTAATTCTGTTATTTATAGATATTAGGCCGTGAAAAGAAACATGAGAGTTTCCGTCGGGTAAAATGATCGGCTGGGGGCGTGGAAGTTTTCTTTTTTTTTTTTGCGCCCAAAGCAATGTGGGCAAAAAAGAAGGCAGGGGAGGGAGGCAGTGAATGCTCATAGCATACCACGCAGCCGCCTGCGTGGTTATGTGGAGACTTTTACCCACTAAACACTGCCTTATGGGACTGGCTAAACGGTCCAACTAGAGATCTCTTAGCCGTATCGAACGCGACCCCCCTCGGGTGAAAGGGGGCGCTAAGAGCACCCTATGAGATCCATAGGGTCGTGTAATAATGAGTTCGTCACCTTGATAAGTAATTAACAGTAAGAAAAGGGCAAGCGCGAACAGCTTCTTAAAAATATTAATGAAATATTTTTCTTTATTATTAAAAATGTATGTAGCAACTAATTGTTAACGTTTTGGCTAAATTTTGTATTAGAATAAGATGATAGAAATAGTTAAGAAAGTTCCGTTTTAGTGAAAAATAGCGAAATAAAGGAAATATTAAATAGTGTATTAAAGATGCAATTTTGCTTTAATTCTCGCATTAAACTCTTGTGTTGTATAAGATAGGTGTAGAATATTGATAGAAATTGTATTATAAAAGTTGTATTTAACGTTTTAAGGTTCACGGAACTGTATTTAGTGTTTTAAGAGGATTGTGAAGCAGTAAATTTTCATACAAAAAGCGATAAAGTTTTCCTCCCGTCAACAGTCTAATTTTCATAATTTTCGGAAAGGTTGTAGATATAATGAAGAACTAGGTCTGTATGTTCATGTCTGACCATACATTGGGGCCCGTAATCTCAGGCGACAACCACTTTATTTTGAGAGAATGGTTAAGGTTCTGAGCTAAACGTCTTATCAGGGGTCACGCCCACCGCGTTGATTTCCGAATCCAATGAGGTGTGGCATAGGAAAGGGGGCCAGTAATTGGTCGATCCAGTGATCGACCAATTACTGGCCCCCTTTCCTGTTATTATGATAACAGTTTAGGGCGTGAGATGAACAACGCGGCCGTACGTTTCACCCGTTTTAAGCATATTGCGCGTGCGGAGGTGTGTTAAATAAAACATACATTGTTTACGGTCACAACGCCATTGTCGAGCACATAATTGCAAATAACACATAATTGTCTCTTGTACAAATTGTTATTTGTTGACGTACATACCACCAATATGCAAGCACAAGAATGTGTATGTTTCTTTTACTCTAAGACCAACGTCAAACACAATAGTCTGTGTCAAACTGTTGCACAGAGTAGATCAGCAGATTGTCGCCAAAGAATTTTAAGATGTTACCAACTTATCAACAGATAAATACTGACAGATTGACCTATTAAGCCGTGAATTTTGTATGTTTCATATTCAAGTGGAATATTTGTTCATAATATATAAGTATCGTCAGGTGTAAATGTGCAGTAGATATTGAAATACATACTGCTTGTCAAAATAAAAATTCAAAAATTTTATGAAAACGGTCCAATTTCGATCACTAGTAAAATAAAACTCGTCCAAGCCTACACAGTGCGATCAATTACATCACGTAAGTACCATTAAGGTGCGCGATGCTTTTATACGTTCGGAGGTACTGTAGAATACGACACGGAGGAAAGTTTGAAAGCAGAGATGGAAGCACATGGCCTATCAATACTTATAAGAATCAAGTAATTAATTTGTGGTACAGGCAAGTAAACTTGACAGACAGAAAATTTTGTATGTACTATCCGGCAAGTAAGTGCTGACCAATGTAATGAATAAGATAGAGTGATAGGGAGCAACATTCCCAGAATACCCCTGTTCCAGTAGGCTCATACAGACCGTTAAAGAAGAGATGTATGAAAAAAAATAAAAACAATGTTTATTGTATTGTGTACCTGTATTAAGAGTCAAATAATTAATATTTGTTGCAGTAAAATGTCTTCTTTAATCTAGAAAATAAAAAACACAGTATAAACGGATATTAGATCACAAGAATAATTACATATTCACAAATAACGTTTACATTACGCACAGTTTACATAATCTCGCGTTAAAACCTGTCAGTAAAAACAATGATCAAATTGTAAGCAATAACTTTAAAGCAACATTTAACTTACTTTATAATACATAAATAATACATCTTGCAAATAAAAATTACATAAAATTCAAGTTAGCTACAATTTTTAAATAGTTATAAATTGTTTCTACGTGATGATATTACGTTTCTTTTTATTTAAAACATAATTTTATTTTCGATTGTCACGAATATCGTTTGTATGCCACAAATATATCTAATTAATAAGTATGACTTAGTGAATTTTATCCATTGGATTCGAAACACTATTTTGATATCCTAAAATTCTCAGTCCATGACTTTCTAGATTTGCCACATTCTCCTTATCCACTAATTACTCATTTCTTTTTGTTTTACAGATCATTTTTCGTGTGTTCAATTTATGGAAAAAATTTTGTAACATCTTTGTTTGTTGAATAATCTAAGTAATATGGGAATAATATAGATTTTTTTACGGCTGTTGTTGGTAGTTTAAGATTTAAATCTCCAATAACGGTACAATTATAAATACAATTTCTAAAAGTTTTAAAAACAAATTTCAACTTTATCCAATGAAATAAATGCATCATGGAATAGTGAATCAACGAATTCCACTGAAGTTACAGGTATCCGAAAAATAATAATATTAAACTAGCGAAAGTAACAATACAAAGCGTCAATGGCTTCAACAAACTGGGCAAATGGAATATATATATAGGTCATTATAATTCACTTATCAAATTCTCTTGACTACGGAAGTATCTATTGGGAATTATTTATACACTTTCACTTATATTAATAATTGAATGGGGCCTACCTAAAAACAATACAGAATAACATTTAAAATTATTATTGTTCACATTATTGCAGAGCAATAAATAAGAGGAGTGCATTTCAAAATAACCATTGATTAATTCGTAAGTTTTGTGCATGATAATTGTCTCTTACTCCAGACATTTCAACAAGTTTGTAACCGGAAACAGTATAGGCTACATTTTATAATACAGTTTTACTCTACATGAGGATCGGTGTTTGCATAATTTATATCAACAAAATTACGTAAATAAGCTAATATAAAGGTCCACTCTTGATGGCCACTAAAGTGATCTATCAATGCATTTACATGACAGTGTATACTATAGATTTAGGAACCCAAATGACGAACGTCGCAGTGCCATCGCTATAAATAGAACTCTCATTATAATAATAATAAAGCATAATTTTGTCAACAAACACTACGGCAACATTTGACTTCACTAGGCTAGGCTTCAAGAGCTTATAGTTAATAAATATCTGTAAAACAATGTGCACATTTCGTTTCGCGTTTGCAAAATAATCTAATGGTATAAATATTGAGCATATGCAATATTTGGCAATCAGTTTCGAATAATGAATGTTGGCAGAACGTGGTGAATAGTGTACTTTGTGACGAATATTATTTTCGATAAATACTCAAAACTCAACACCAAGTACATATTTGATCTTTAACTATACGGTGGATATAAGAAATACGCACATTGTGGGAGCTTCGGGGTCGGTTGATGCGTTCACCCGAATAATATCTACAGTGTCACATCAATCAAGTCTGGCTCTTAAAATGATAGGTATAAGTAAGAGTATCGTCTGCAGTGAACACGATGTGGCACTGGAGGCAGGTGTTCCCGGAGTGGCGCGCCGGTGTCGCGTGAACAGAACAGCTACGCTGTATTCGGCGCCTACGTCCCGCAGGCACGCAACACTCAATCTCGCCTAATAAACGTTCTTCCCCTGGAATTATTTACTTATTCATTTAAACTTTGTTACACAGATTACAGAGGGATAGGCCGCGCCTAAAAATCTGTTCGAATTAACTAGGGATAGTTTTCTTATATAGGTCATTACAATAGTTGTGTACACAATCATACTGGAGTAATAAAATTAATTTACTAAGGCTGAAAATTGTTATAGAACTTGTATATTGCATATAAATAAAAGTTGTGATGCTCAGTCAGCTGAATATGGGGACGAAGCTGATCAGTCGGCCGCCGATGCTTTCAGGCGCTGGCTCTTGCTGGTTCTTGGACCATTAAAAAGCCGAACTAAATTTAGAGCATTAATTTGTTGATGCATTCGGAAGCTAATAGAGTTATAGTAGTTAGTTAAATAATTTTATGCTTTATTAAGCTATTTATGCTAGATTAATGGCGACAAACAAGCACACAGTCTAACTAATTATAAGTGGATGCTATGAAGCATAAGAAATCTACACTTATCCTCTATTAAGAATCAAAATGCAGATGCGTTGTCACTCCTGAAGACTGAGATGGAATGCCCCATTTCCAATAAAAAAAGGGTATTCCTTTAAATTTTTTAAAGTAGGTTTTTAGACAACTGTAAAAACTAGAATGCCGTCTAAATAATTATTCTAAAAATGACATTATCAATTTTTTAAATTTTTAAATTATTCCTTCAAATTTAAGTGGAACCACTATTGATGTTTTACAGTTCACAACTGGCAAAGATATAGCGCAACATAGACACAAAATAGGTACAGTCGACTTAAGAACCTCTTTCTTTTTTTGAAGTAGGCTAAAAAGTCACAGTCGAATTGAAAAACTACTTTACTAATCCTAACAAATTCGTTTTGTCAATGTGCTGGCAAAATTCTTGGGACCAATAACATTTAACGCTACAGTTATAGTATGGTTGTAGCATGAATGAGTCGGCTCGACCGGGGAAGGACTACACTCTCACAGAATACCAGCATAAAATAGCACCTTAATACTGCTGTCTTACATATGGTGAGTGTAGAGATCCGGGGAAACTTTTTTACTGGAAGCGAGGCATTCCATCTTAGTCCTCAGGGGTGTCGTTTTTCATCATTGTGATCAGTAGTGATATTTCCTAAATTGGGCTACTAAGCTAGTTGGCAGGTTAAGTAACAGCTTATAGATCTATCTCTATCTTCAACTTATCAGCTCTAAGGATTTATACGAAAGTTTTTCATTTTCCTCTGCCAATGTTAAGATTGAGCGGTAAAATAGAAAGTAAAAAATAAAAGAATGACATAGCCTTTTTTAAAGATCAAGAAGAAGAGAATCCATTCTTTTTGAAATTGTTTGAAGAGGATTGAAAAGTGAAGTAGTTAAGGCTTAGAATAGTAAAAAAAAGATGTGTGCAGTTCCCATGCAGTAGAAGAGAACCCTCAGAAAAGTAGACAAGAGTGGGGAGGCTACAAAGCACTGTACATAGAGGAGATTGAGATAATAAGAAACACTGTATACTGTATATTATCTCATTCTTTCGCAGTCTATAGACGTATATGTTACTTCTTCGTTTCTTTTTAGTGTCGTATTTCGACTAATCGAGTACCAATTTTAAATGATTCTAAGTTTTCACTTTTTTTTTATTGAATAAGCGTGACAAACAAGTACACTGTTCACCTAGTGGTAAGTGGTTGCTGCAGCCAATAGACATCTATATCTATCCTCGATAACAAATTAAAATGCAGATGTGTCGTCATCAATGAAGACTAGGGTCAAATGCCTCCTTTCCATTAAGAAGGGTCTTCAGTTCTCTACAATCACCATAAAAACACAGCAGCGTTAAGCTGTTATTTTACGCTGGTATTGTGAGAGCGTGGTCATTCCCCGGTCGAGCCGAGCTATTCGTGCTATGACTATACCAGTAATACAGCTGCAACATGGCTTTATGTATGTAGCATGTAATTGAGTTGAAAAGGAATGGTGCAGTACTAACGTGATAGTCTTCCGCTCGGTGGGTCGCGCGGAGGCCTGCGGGCGCGCGCGGTTGAGCACCTTGAGCAGGTCGCCGGCCTTGGCGCGCATGCGCGAGTGCACGTACACCTTGGAGCACTTGATGTGGTAGTGCAGGTAGTCGCGAAACATGTGCAGCAGGTCGATCGTGTTGTCACGCGCGGCCGCACACGTGTGCCGCGGGAACAGCACTGCGGACATGCCAGTACACATTGTATGTACTATTACAACTAGGGATGCATCCGATACCGATACTCGTTAACTCGAATTTTTTTGCATTTCCCTTGACATTCGAGTTATAGAGATTCCACTGTATTAACTAACCCACAAACTCTGAGCTCGCACTTCGTCATTAGGCTATTGTTGTTTGATCAAGTTATTGTATGCGTAGATATATGGACATGAAAGAAGCGAAAGAGATATGTCTACATCATGCCAAATGAAATTCTATACCCTCTGGGTAACAAGCATGAGAGTTCATGTTTATGTTTATTTTAGAAATACACACTCATATACACATATGCATATAAAATTATTTGCAATTAACAACACGGCTTTAATTGCATATGTGTGCATCCAGCAGTGAAGTTTTATGGGCTGTCAAAGAAATAAAGAAGAACGATGAGTGTGAGTGCGTGTCAAAAAGTTGACCATGGTTTTGGCATCACTTGATAAGTATGCAGCACTCAATCTACTTTTCTGTGTTAATCTGAGATATGGATATACCCCCACTAGATGGAGTGACGACCTGGTAAGACATGCAGGAAGTCGATGGATGCAGGTGGCTCAGGACCGTGCTTTGTGGCATACCTTGGGGGAGGCCTATGTTCAGCAGTGAATTTGTGAAGGGCTGTAATGATGATGATAAATCTGAGATATAATGTTATAAAGTACAGTAGAATCTGTTTTAAATGGAGTACTAATATACTTAAGGAACCAGTAATATTTCCTTATGGAAGTTTGCTATTTACCCAGTTTACCAGTTATACAGTTGGACCAGAATTTTACTTATATATGCCTCGTTAGTCTAGTGGTTTTAGTAGTGCGACTGCTGATCATGAGGTCCTGGGTTCGAATCTCAGGTCGGGCCAAAAAATCAATTATTAAGTTAATCCGTCAAGAAATTCTCAGTAGCTGCCCAGAGTCAGGAAGTTGGCGGTGTCTCACCCCCGTGCCTCGGAAAGCATGTAAAGCCGTTGGTCCTGCGCCTGATCTTTCTCTGGTCATGTCGGTTTACCGTCCCATCGGTACATGAGAGTGCACCAGTGCTTGCACGTTCACTTGGGCACTATAATCTTGTCCTGCGTTAGTTAATCTCCGTTGAGGCACGCCGCCGTGACCGAAATTCGGTCTGAAGGACATTATTATTATTATGTTTAATGCTAGTCATTAAAACTCGATGTTCTTTGGTATTATAAATTATTGTTCTAAGCAATGGGTTTCACTAAAATATGTTTTTAAACATATTGATGAAAATTACTTAAATCACTAACACTACTTAATACCTATAAAATCATACAATATTATGGAAGTTTAGGTTCGATTTTTTTAATGATGATATACGCATCCGTACGGACGGTCCACCGATCGGTATAGCACTGAACTCGACCGACGGTTCTCGTACGCAGTGCGTAGCAATATATGCGTGCGTACGGTCGTTCGAGCACTTACAGTGCGACGACTTGTGAATTTTCATACAAATGGCAAGCGCGACCGACGTACGCACCGACGGTCGGTCGAGCTCTAAAACCGGCCTTAATACTTTATAAAATTTGGGTGTTTGTAACTTAAAGAAATGTGAGAAATAAACAAATTTCGACACTTACCAAATGTAACATAACTGATATTCTCACCAACTCTTGCATCTGTATCGACGAGTTCTAGTGGCGGCTCTTTGTGTGAAAATAGAACCTGAAATGAAATTGATAGTACATACTTTATAGTTAAAAACCTGTAACTTTTTTTAAAACTGCAGTACAATTGTGTAACCATATTGGAAACAAGATTAATTTCAGTTTAGTGTTATTGTGTAAATACAGTTTTGATTATAAGCCGATATTTTTTTTAAATGTTTTAATATCTTATTTTAAGTTACAAAACATTATCTAATGAAAATGCATAATGCAGTTGCAATGCGATTTCCACAGGTACCACCAATGTTACACAGTCATGATGCAGGTCACAAATTATATAGTATCACTTGTATAATGTAACATTATACCGTTCAAGCGCCATAAAAATCCCACGTAGTCGCATGCGTCCGGCAAATCCCGAGCCAAACTCCTTCACAGAAAGGTAGTCTCCATATATAAGTTTTTATGGGTTAAAGTGCTGTGGGTGGGCGCGACCTCATGAGACCGCTAAGGATTTGACGGAATATGGCCGCGGTCTCGCGGTTAAACATTTATATAAGTAACTCATTTAAAATATATGGCATGCAAATAACTACTTTCAATAAAAAAAAAATCTAAGTTATTAACTTGAAAGAGCAATATGCAAAATGCAATGCATGCTCTTTCTAGAAATTCAGTTCATGCCTGATGGTGTATTCCTGAGGCTATTCAACAGTGGATAAACAGCGTATATTTGTGAGTGTATATTTAACAAGTCATTGTAATAATATAGTAGTAGAAAAGTATATAAACATATTATTATTACACAGATATGACGATTTTTCAAAATTATTTATGTTAAAATTTACTCATGTAACCATGTAGTGGTGGTGTAAGAATATTCACTACCCCATGGGTGTCGTAAGAGCCGACAAAGAAAAACTAAACTAGGAAATGGGCAGCATCATGTTTCTAAATAACAGCTGAATAAAAATAGAAATTATGGTTGCTAACCCGTTTGCCAAGTGTGGCAACAATGGCAAATATCCCCTTTATGAGATAATCTATGATGAAGGTCTTTAAGCATGTATTCACTTTTTTATATGTCTAAACCACTTGAAGACTACATCTGACTACTCTTATCGTTATAAGCAGCCAATGCATCTTCACCTTTTTCAAATCTCTTGCTTTTTAATTTCTTTATATATTTTGGAAACAGGTAAAATTCACAAGCTAGGGAAATACAGTGAGTGATAGATAGCATTACCATATAGACAAAATTTCAAATATTATGGCAAATGTGTGCAGTGCTGTCATGGTGCCAGAAAAAGTACTGGATTTCTGATTTTGGTTTTTGTCATACTAAGTTAATATAATTTTTGGGGCAAAAACCGTCACATACTACTCATATTAAACCATTCCTTGATCCTTTGGCATGACAAAAGTAATATAACCCAATTTTGGGAGTAGACTGTACAAGGTATAATTAGGAACCTGCTCCAAATGTTTCTGTTCCTTTGAAAAAAATAGTTTCAGTAGCCTGTTCCAAAATAACAGTCCATCAGTTTATGTCTAGCAATACTTTTTCTTGATCACCATAAGCAAGTGTTCTGTATTTCTGCATAATTTTTCAACTTAATTACTTTTGATGAAATTCAAAGCTTGTTGCCATAGAAAGTCATTTTGTAGAAAGGCTTTCATTACAATAACTCAATATTAGTCCCTTTTTCCTTGTAATAATCACTTCATTAGTTATTTGAAAGTGACATTAAAGGCAACAGTTTTTTCTTTTTATAGAATAAGTGTAACAAACGAGCACACAGTGCACCTGATGGTAAGTGAATGCTGTGGCCCATAGACATCTACATTTATCTTCGATTAAAAATAAAAAGTAGATTTGTTGTCACCCTGAGGACTACAATGGAATGCCTCGTTTCCAGTAAAAAAGGAACTCTGATTTAAATAGGTTTTGTTACAGTGATCATAAACTAAGTTAACTTAATATAAATTTTTAATAGAAATCAGACTGAACCTGAGGCGCTGTGTGTGAAGCTCTCCTTCCCTCTTTAAGCTCTTGCATAAACACCTTGCCAATAACCATATCATCTTCATGACGGAATACAGTGGAAAAGACTACAGTCACACGATCTTCCTGAGCCTCCACATACCTGCAATATAATCAGAATTTAAACTATATGGGCATTATCTATGCCTTGAACAAAATTATGCATATTATTCTCCTTTCTGTATTCTTATATAAGTATAAATTTAGTGTATATATTTTGGGTCAAAACTGTATACTCTGATATAAATTGGATAAGATATTTTTTTAGTCTATGCGTTTGATTTTAGATAAATTTTCCTAGGGTATTTTTAAGTCAGTTTCAATTTTAATTGTTGACTACTGCGCTTTTATTATAATAAGTAATAATGTTATTATAAAAAATCGAAACAATGTGTAGATTAACAAGCATTTACCAAATGCACTACGAAAAAAATATACTGATAAAAACATTACAATGTTTCATCCTGCCGATAGTTGATAACTGCACGCTTATGACCAACATCTCCATCTTCCTGCAGCCGAAAATAGCGCTCAAATACAGATGCGAAGCAATTTCTTTTCAAGAGACCAACTTTCTTTACTATGTCTTCCCAATCATCGGGAACATTCTCCATATCCAGTAAGACTGAGACATTGTAGCCTGTGTAACAAAAAACATTGTTTGTTCTTTTACTGCCATTTTTTTGTGGAAATAAGTTAACCAAAAGGTGAGTAAGATTTGAAGAAGATTAAGATGAAATAAAAATATTTAGATACATAAATTACGTAAGAGTTCACACCCATATCAACAAGTTTTTATCTTATCTGCTTATTGAAAAAGCTATCAATTTGTTATATTATAGTAATAATATAACTGTAACATAATGTATTTTAATTTGATGCTTGAAACATACTACATACATATTGTTGTGGTGTCGTAATGCATCAGAAGAATATCAGTTTCATATATTTAGATATGAGTAGAGACACATTGCCATGTTGTGACATGGGGCTCATGCGTTAAGACACATACAGTTTAGTGGATGGCTATGCAATTATATTTAAAAATAACGCACAAACTAATTGAACTTGTATTATAATGTAAAGAATGACATTATGTTATTCTAAAATGTTGATAGATCTCTAAAATTCCTTAACAACACTCAGTTTATAAAGTGTATGACCTTTTCGTTTTTTTGCTTTCCAGTTTCATTAATATAAGTTTTCATTCTAAATCACTATGTGAATCAGAAGAAAACATCCTGTCAGACACAATACATAAATGTGCACAATCCCAGTCATGTATGAAACTCATCAAACACAAGCATGCTTCTAGTTTTAGTCACACATTGTTAATAATGTCTTACTTAAATACAATTTTTATAAAATATAGCATGAAATGTATCATGGCTCCCAATCTACAACATAAAAACTAACATGAACCACTTTTTAAATGAGTATTTTTTTGTTAGTAGGGAGTTTAGATAATTCGCAAAACATTCTAAACATCTTGTAAATAGTGAAAATTTGTGTGCATTAATGGGAAGCTACTACCGCAAAGTAGGTTAGAATAATTTATGAAGCATATATAGATGCTTCGGTGAGCACATCTAGTTATAATATTATATGTGCTTGTTGCATTCTATAATATAGCACATGTTTAAAGTATACATCAATTATAATCCCTTGCTTCTTTAAAGTTAGTTAATTCATCATTCATCACAGTTTATCCGAAGTGACCGCTAATGTGTTATTATACGGAATATGCTGTAGCTCACCTCCCGTTTCATTACATTATGTGTACTACGGGATGATACGGAGTAGTAGATTGAAAGTTAGTTTTATGTTTATACTTTACCAAAATTACATATAAAACTCTATTTATAAGTGTCAATCCACACAACTTAATAGGTTGTGGAAAAAGTCTTTTTATATTTGTATAAAATTGAAGAAAAATCTTAAACACAATAAACAACAACATATAAGACATTAAGAAAAAGAAAAATAAAAGTAAATAACACTTTCATTTCTCAATTTTTATGTCCGCTAAAATGAGTCAATCTAACAAAGAAATTAAATACATTCCGAAGTTTTATTACAAAAAAAGGGAAAAATGCGACTCAAGCTCCAAAAAGTAAGAGTAGCATAAAGTTAGTTCAAGAGTTTTCAGTCTGGGAATTTTGATATCACAGATACAGTTTGCTCCAGTCACCCTCATACAGATAAAGTCAATGCCATTTTCGAAAAAGTAGAGCAAGATCGGCATATTAGTAGTTACAACATAGCCCAGGAATTGAGGATTAACTAATTACTTAATTTTAAAAAGCTCTATATTTGGATGCGAGCTCACTAAAAGAAACCAAATGAATTGTGTACTCATTTGCAATTCTCTAATGAAACATATTGAAACTAAACCATTTTTAAAAAAATTGAGCACTGGTGATGAAAAGTGGATCACCTATGACAATAATGCATGAAAAAGATCATGGTCAAAACTTTGTCAAGCTACATGGACTGTAGCAAAACCTAGATTAACATGCAATAAGGTGATGCTGTTGTGTATGGTGGGATCGGAAGGGAATTGCTTATTAGGAGCTTTTACTGCCGGGAAAAACCACCTATTCTTCTATATTTCTACTGCCAACACTTAATGAGACTTCTTGGGAAAAAACAGGAATTGATCAACAGAAAAGAGTACTCTATCATAATGAAATCACCAAACCACACACATTTTTGGCCACACAGCAAAAATTAAGAGCTTGGGTGGGCAGTGTTAATGCATCCACCACATAGTCTTGACCTTTGCATGCTCAGATTTCTACCTGTTTCAGTCTCTTCAGAATTTTTTGGGTAGTGTTAGGCAGTCAAAACTGCTTGTCACATTTTTTTGATCAAAATGCCAATATTTCTACAGCTATGAGATTATGTCACTAACTACAAGACGGTAACAAGTTATAGAACAAAATGGCACATACAGTAGGGCCCCAATAATCCAAATACACAAAATTTACACCCTGTTCAGATTATAGTATGTAGATATTTTTATACTAGTTTATAAATGAAATGAAATACAGGTATAATATCCTAGTTTAGGGGCTGTTGACCACTCTAAATTTTTGTACATGTAATATAT
>DWHP01001106.1:0-16964 GCA_018247895.1 Parnassius honrathi
GAAATAATACAGATACAACACAGATTACAAAGTAACTTATTTTTTATTTCTTTAATCCATTAAGAAGAGAAGAAGTAAACTTAGTACACAGCAGTTTTGCGAGTTGCTAGTTTTTGAAAGGAATAGTCATTCGTTATGAATTTGGGTTCATTCAACTAATTGTAAATCATTTTATAGTTCTTATAAAACCAGAAAAAGATTCGATCTCGATTTTCTAGGGTAAAATATCGATTCACTGGAACGATTCAGTACTATATATCGATTTAGAAATCGATTCCTTAACTAATCGATCTCAGATCCTAATCTGAATTCTGGATCTGGCCAAAGACTAAAATATTATATACCTACGGAAAATTCTGGCGGTGCGCTTGGCTTTTCCGGTGTGTTAGATAATTTTCATCAGATTTATAAAGTTTAATAGGTTTACCCATTTTAAGTTTATAAATGTTATATTGTAAAGCATAGGTACCTTTGTTTTGTTAAAAAATTGGAATTTACTTGATCCTTTCGGATCCTTTACTTAAGTGTTTATATAAAAATGGATGATGACGCTAGTTCAGAATTACAGGTAAGTTTGTGAACTAGGTTATATTTAATTGAAAATTCTTTACGAATTAATGTTATTTGAATTTTGTAGAAGTGTCTATCAGAGAGTCCGATGGATACCGATGAAGGCCCTCTTATAAATGAAAACTCTAATGGATTGTCGCATCTTTTGACGGAAGGGGAATTCAACAGTGTTGATGCTGGTGTTGTAGATGAATCGTCAACATCAAATCAGGGCTTTCTGAATGCGGTTGAATTGTCTGCTGGCAGTGTAGGAGATTATTTAGAAAATAACACCAGTGAATTTAACACAGACACATTCGATGTTGGTGATAATGCAGTAACATTTCCAAGTGAATCTTTAAATAATATGCTTTCTGATGGAGATTCACATCTGGGCGACGCGATGTATAAAAATATGACGTCCGATGTCGAAGGCGATTATACAGATAGCCAAAGAACCAAAATGGGATCTGATTTTGAGCAAGATATTTCTAGAGATGTATTAAATGATGCTAGTTTGCCAGTTCCATCTGAACACCACGAGAATTTGAAAACAGGGGGCACTAATTGCTCCAATAATGATGCAAAAACATGTGACCTAAGTAATGATGCGAGCCAATCTATTGTGGACCACATTGTGAGTGAGAAAATGGAGGTAATTGCAGTGTTCATATTTTTTCAATGTCAATGTTTATTGTAATTAATGGAATCAGTTGTTCCTATTTAAAATTTTATTATATGAAAGATTTTTTTTGTTTATAATTTTTAGAAATGTTATCCTGACATTGGGAATTTCTCATTAATTATGGAGGCATTTGCTCATGAAGGAACAATTATATGTAGACATAATTGTTCTGTGAAGCAAGAACGCAACTCTTAGCTGTACTGCATTACAATATTGTTATTTAACCTCTCAACATCCTAGCGGTTTCATGAGACCGCGGCCATATTCCTTCAAATCCCTAGCGGTCCCACCATAACTCCACCCACCCACAGCACTTTTACCCATAAAAAATTTAAGACTACATTTCTATGAAGAAGTTTGGAATTATATAATTAATATGAAATACTCTATCCTCTAGTGCAATAAAAAAACTCAATCCTATGTATATTTATTTATAATCTATGTTCATTTAGTACACCATTTTCATGTGAATGTTATTGTGTTGAGTTTTGGATTTTTTTAGTGTTTTAGCATTGTGTTTTATTGTAAAATTGTAATGAAAGTTTTGGTGTGAATATAATTTATCTTTTTACGTAAGTAATTTCGAGTAATATATACTGAAATAATTGTGATTTTCATGCTGCCGAAATTTGCTTGGTATGTTTTTTTGTTATCAAAATACAATAAAATCTTTTTGTAATGAAGTAAAACCTGACTTTTGTATAGACCATGGGATAGAGAATTTTGTATTGATTTTATAATACTAAACTTCATAGTAAAATAGTCTCCAAACATAAGTTTTAATAGTTTTAAGTGCTGTGGGTGGGTGCGGTCGAATGCCACCTCTCGGGATTTGCCGGGCGCATGTGACTGCATGGGATTTCTATGGTGCTGGAGGGGTTAATTAATAATCTAGATCAGGCATTTTGAATGTTTTTGTTATTATAATGATTTTATCTGCCAATTAGGGGAAAGAAGCAAAGAAAATATTTGAAGATGAAAAGTCTTCACCAGATAAAGAAACTGAAGTCATGTTCGGTGCATCATATGAAAACAAACAGACAGTTGAAACTGAAAAAACAGTTGAAACTAAAGAGGCAGTTGAAACTAAGGAGGCAGTTGAAACTGAAGAGGCAGTTGAAACTAAAGAGGCAGTTGAAACTGAAAGTGCAATTGAAATAAAAGAGGCAGTTGAAACTAAAGAAATAGTTGAAACTAAAGATGTTGAGGAAACTGAACAGATAACTGAAACTATTGAGACAAAAGAAGCTAAGGAGACAATTGATACAAATCAATGCAATAATACTGCCACACAGAAAGAGGTAGATACAAAATCTGAGGTATATTTAATGTTTAAGCTTTAATAATGTATTTGTAATTTGTTAGCAAGGTAAAACAAATCAAAAAGAAGAAGAAAACACATATATGTATATGATAGTAATAGTTAACAAAATAATTACTAAATAAATGTGGTATGTATAAGTGCTAGAGTAGATGTAGAGGTTAGCCAGGATAGATGGTATATTTTGATATTAGTGAGTATTATTTAATATTATGCAAAAATACAAAGTTCTCAGAAATACATTTTTATACTCAAAATAATGACAAGAACAGCTCATTATTTCCTGTTTAATTAATAGTTATTTGTAAGCACTCATACACTAGTTTGTATTCTTCATTTTACTAGTTACTCACCAGTTATAGATATGTCAAGAAAATATAGTAGTCATATATTTTATTTTGCCTGTGTTTACCAGTTTCAAATTACTTTTAAGGCTTATTTTCTTATTGAACAAAAATAATACACTAATAAATGTGGTATATTTTCATTTTTATAAATAAATTTAAACCGCAGTGGATAAGGTTGATTATGATAGGCATTGATAGAATTCTTTTTTAAATTGTGTATGACAAATTTTGGTAGAGTAAGAGACACCTATGGGAAGTGCTTAAATGATAATTATGGCTGCCTATAGATGGTGTGATGGACCAGTAGTGGTGATTTAAGGGCTGATAAATAATAAAACTTAAGGAAAGCTTACCATGTAGTGGTGGTGTATGAAAACCTACCAATTCCCCATATAATCCCGTGGGTATCATAAGGGGCAACAGAGGGAAATAAGCAGCAGCATCCTCCTTAATATTACTAAAAATAAAAAAATGCAACCCTCTTGCCAAGCATGTGAACTATAGCAAATATCCCCTTATGAGGCAGTCTATGAGGGAGGCCTATGTTCAGCAGTGGACTTTAATAGGCTATAACGGTAGGAATATACTATGTTCAAGCACCAAGCATTATTTAACTTTGTCTTTTTGTTATGTAAAATTACATATTTTATATTATGATAGGAAAAAGTTGGTGGTGCTGAAGAAACAGAAGTAGTGTCAGAGGATGAACTACCAACGGTGCAAAAGCCAAGCGTAAAGGATGCTGAAAATGTATCTGATGATGAACTTCCGGGACCTAAACCTGCAGAGCTTCCAGCTGACACCGAGGTATTAATTAAAAATATGTCTCCTTTAAACATATTTTAACATATTGTCTTAAGGCTCTTTTAGAAGAGATTTTTTTAATGTTTTCTCATTTTTATCACATTTGGAATCAACTTGAAATAATTGTTTGAAATTATTTGATAGGTGTGTGTTCAGTTCCTTTGAAAGGAACCTTACGTTACAAAAAGCACTTTATGTTATGGTTCCTATAAACAATGTAGCCAACTACTTTTGTTATTATCTTACATTTCTCTTGAAATGAATGAAAAGTGTAGGGATAACAGTTTATCAGTCAATGCTGATAAAACTGTTATAATTCCCTTTACCAAAAAGAGACGGTTGGACAACTTAGTCACACTAAAACTCAATGGTAAAGAAGTACCATTCTCTACTGAAATGAGGTGCTTGGGCGTAACAATCAACCAAAAACTAATGTGGAACTTTCACATCAATAACTTACGCAAAAATTGCCTTAGATACATGCAGTTATTTGATCGGGAACAACTGGAGCTTGTATCCCAGTATGACACTATGGTTGTACAGCAGCATAGTGAGGCCGATTCTTACCTACGCCTCCACTGTCTGGTGCAACAAGACCAACCAAAAGACAACTGTGGACTGATTGAATAGTCTACAAAGAATTACCTGCTCAATGGCAACTGGAGCAATGCGATCATCGCCTGGAGCGGCTCTTAAACCTGCACTTCTATGCCTAACCTTCCATATCTAGAAGGAGGCAAGGGCTAGTTTGTACGGGATTAATGTCCGGGGCAGTTTGAGCTTGCCTTGCTACAGATTGAGATCCATGCTCGATTCAATTAAGGAAACACCAGTCTTATGCATGATCTCAAATATCATGCATCCACTTTACACTTTCGATAAGAAGTAAATAGTAGAACTACCCTCCAGAGAAGACTGGCTGAATGGCCAGGTCATCTGTGATGTCAGTAGTTTCATATGGTATACTAATGGGTAGAGAAATGAGCCTCAATGTAGGCTTCGGAATTTATGGGGAACGCCCCGAATTGAAACTTAGTATGAATTTGGGCAGATTCATCTCTATCTTCCAGGAAGAAATTTTCACCATACTTCAGTGTGCGGATATCAATCTGCAAAAGCACTACATAAACCAAACAATTTATATAAACTCAAGTTGTC
Source organism: Parnassius honrathi (assembly GCA_018247895.1). Classification (NCBI taxonomy): domain Eukaryota; kingdom Metazoa; phylum Arthropoda; class Insecta; order Lepidoptera; family Papilionidae; genus Parnassius; species Parnassius honrathi. The sequence continues at coordinate 4,865 of DWHP01001106.1, forward strand.
GGGCAACACTGCTAGCGCTGAGGTCAAACTTATTGAACTTGAAGCTAGTTGGAGGCTGTGTAAATGTCTGAATGCCCTGGGATGTAAGTACTGGTCTGACATACCAGGCTTAAAACATTCTAAAACCTTAATTTGGGCCGTACCGTAAATTCCGTAGTAACCGTAAATTGGTTTCAGAAGCCCTGGCATTAAGTACACTCAGCAGCACGGAATCTTGGCCAAGCGCTTATCTTGTGATAGCAAAAGCTTTAAGTGTTTCTAATGAATGTTTGTCATGCAGGTATGTCAAAAAATGTTTACCCATAAGTCCAAGAGGGTAATTCATTATGTTTAAGTGTACCATGATGAATTCTTTAATTTTTAGTTGAATCGGATCATTTGAGCGACTAAATTAACATTTTAAATTTGTGTGTTTGTGAAAAGTTTACTGAAAAGTTATTCAATTATTGTGATCCTGTCTTAATTCAATAACTAAAGGTGCCTTAAAACCAATAAAAATGCTATTAACACCAGCACAAGTTGCACAAGCAGTAGCGTTAATTGACCAAAGGCTGACACAGAGTGAAGTTGCTATTGTGCATAACATTCCACGGCCCTCAATGCAGTATGCACTGAAACAATACCAGGAGACAGGCCACTATACCCGCAGGCCAGGCAGTGGGGAAGTAAGGTGCTCATCGGCCCGGAATGATCATTCTATTGTTCTGGAGCTTTTGAGAAACTGCTACCTGACCACTGTTGTGATACGTCAGCGGCTCCCAATCGCGAGAGGCGTTAATGATAGTGATTGTACGGTGAGAAGACGATTGGAAGGTGTGAATTTAAAAGCTCATAGACCAGAATGAGGGCCAGAACTTCTGAGACAACACCGAGTAGCTGGACTTCAGTTTGCGAGAGAACACGTCAATTGGACCCATGAGCAGTGGGCTACAGTGTTGTTCATAGATGAGTGTTGAATAGCTTTACGTGCTCCAGATGGTCTAGAACGAGGGTGGAAAAAAAAGGGGGGAGAGTATCACCTCCACGCAAACTATGAGTTTCCATGGAAGCTCAATATGTAGGTCACTCAATAAGTTTTGAGATGCTCGAAATTTAAAAATGGAACTTACTTGTGTTATCTGTGTAGTATAAAAATGGAACTTCTTAAGCCAATTGCTCAATATTCATTTAAAATGATAGATTTTAACCGTGAACATTTGCCCGCTATGATCTATTATGAATTGATGATGTTTAAATTGGTTTAACCGAATAATTAACTTTACAATGTTTACAATCAGCAATAAGAGACTCAGTTTCATCACGCGTAAAATTTTTTAAATTTTTGAGGAATTCAAAAGAAGTAAAATTAATCTCAAAGATGACCAAAGAACCGGGGCACCGCAAATAGCAGTAACGGCAGAATATGTATAGACTACTGAAATGTTGGTGCGAGAAGACCCACGAATCTCATATACGGATTTAAAAAAGATTGTAGGTATTAGTTCGAGAAGCATTCATACCATCGTACATCAACATCTTGGAGTGAGGAAGCTTTGTTGTCGATGGATCCCTCATTTGCTCTCCAAAAGCGAAAAACGGACTCGTGGGGATTGGTGCCAGGAAATGCGTTTATGTTTTTTGAAAATGGGGCATCTAGGCGTGTTTCAGAAATTGTTACTGGTGACGAGACATGGATCTATCAATATGATCCGGAAAATAAAAGGCAAACCGGTATGGGTCTACTCAGAAGGACAGTTACCGACAAAACTGCAAAGACCTCGCAACGTCGGTAAAAAAATGGTGGCTAGGTTTTTTCGCGGAGCGGACATTTGTCGACGTCAATGCTGGAAAATTATAAGTCAGTCAAATCTGAATGGTGTACTACAGTTGCATTACCCAAAGCTTTTCAAGCTGTGCGGGAGAGAAGACCAAAGACTGGGCTTCGGGGAATCATGCTGCATCACGATAACGCCTTTTCACGTAGCTCCCATAGAACAAAAGCATTTATTGGGGAATCTGGTGCTAAAACTCTAAGTCACCCACTCTACAGCCCTGACTTAGCTCCTTGTGATTTCTGTTTGTTAGCAAGAGTCAAAGAAAAAATGAAAGGCTAGTCTTTTTAAGCGCCGAAGAAGCGATTTCCGACCTGGTAAAAGTGTTTTCAGAGTTGGTTTAGGCGAATGGCACTTTGTATAGAGGATGATAGAGAATATTTTGAAAACATGTAGAATACATATTAATGGTATCTAGAATACTTTTTGTATATCTCAAAACTTACTGAGTGTCCTACGTAATGGTACGGGGAGGTGTAAGTTCCGATGCACGTACAGAGTTGGTCATCGTCGATAATCGGCTTACAGCTACTCAATACATTGAGGAAGTTCTTCAGGAGCATGTAATGCCTTATTCGGGGTTATTGGACACGACCAATTCCTCCTCATGCACGATAATGCATGTCCACCCGTCACACATTGTGTAGAGGAATATCTGGAAGAGGTTGGAATACAAAAATTACAGCGGCCAGCTTGTAGCCCGGACTTAAATCCAATTGAGCATGTGTGGGGCATGCTCAAAAGAAAGATAAAGTCCAGCTCCAAATGAGCTACGAAATGCAGCACTGGCCTTTTGGGACACCATACTGCAAGTTGATGTCAGAAACATCATTCAAAGCATGCCAGATCGAATGCAGGCGATTATCAGGGCTATAGGAGGAAACACTCAATATTAAAACTGTTAGACAATAAAGAAGAAAAGACTTAATTTTTAAATTTGTATTATTTTTAAAGTGACAATGTAAAGATGTTAATTTTAGTGAATATATGTTAACTTGAAAAGAACAATTTTGGTGAAGTAAGCATTAAATTTCTATGTTCTAAAACCATTAGAGACACTTATTGAATCCACCTACCCTTAATTTACTGTTAAGAAAAACCTTTCAGTACAAATAATCAGCAAATTCACGCATTCTGGCAAGAGCCCTAACTGGACACTGTTGTCTTAAAAAGCATTTGTCCATTCTGGGACTAAGCAACTCAAGGATGTACCGGTTCTGTTCCCTAACGGAAGAAAGGCCTCTCATCATGGAAACTGATTGCGGACCCTTAATCACTAACGTAATACTCATCTGGGAAACTATATACTCCGCCCAGAAGAAGTGAAATTGCTCACAGCAACTCCTATTCATTGAAGACATAGGGCTTAGCAATGAAATCACAATAAATCTTATAGGATTCTGGTCTCTTTCCCTAGAACTGCATAGCTGCTCGCACATACTAAAAAAAGTACACATAAGGCTAGTTCAATAAGTTTGCATAACGAAGGGTTTTGGTGAGTTGAAATCATATTTTATGCATATACTCATTAAGTAATATAGTATAAACAACTAATTGCATCATTATTTTATTAGCTATTAGTGATTAAAAAAGTAAATTAGGAAATGTGTTTTGTGCCATACATGGTAGAGCTCTGCTGCAGCTATGTTATGGTTGTAGTATGAATGGGTCGACTTGACCGGGGAAGGACCATGCTCTCACAGTCGGTATGTCGGTCACTCTGATTCAACTGTGGATATCCTTATTTCTAAGTGTATCACGCTGAGAAACTACGAGTATAGCCCTCTCCATAGCTCGCTAGTCGACTTTTAGCTTACTCATACGGCGAGCAGTGAAGGACTACGTCTCAGATTCATAACTTATCACTGGCAACATGCACTGGTTGTACAATCTAGTTTTTTGAGGTCTTGAGGTATACCTGACGAGAAGATGTGTCGTAATTTTCCGAACGCTGCCCATCCGAGTTGAATCCATCGATTGAACTCTCGGTCGAAGTTGGATTTACCTAGTCGGAATATTTGTCCTAGTTAAACGTACTCATCAACAACTTCGAGCATAGTGCTCCCAACAACTACTGGCATAGGTGTGACATAGACATTGCACATGACCTTTGTTTTGTCCATGTTAAACTTAAGCATAGTGGTGAGGTCCTCCAGCGATTCTGCCACAAGGTCTGTATTGTCGACAAATCGAAGGTGAGTGTTGTAGTCGCCATTGACCTTAGTACGGTATCCTTTCTAGTCAGTTGCTTCAAAACGTCTTCCGATGTAGCGGTGAAGAGCTTCGGGAATATTATGTCACCCAGTCTGCATATGGATAAGTTTCGTACTCTGGTTCTGTACTCGGATATTCATCGTAGCCTTACTGTACAAACACTTCAGCACTTCGATATACCGACAGTTAACTTGGCACTGCTGTAGGGACTGCAGCACCGCCCAAATTTCGACGGAGTCAAAGGCTTTCTCTTAGTCCACATACACAAGCCAAAGTGGCAGATTGTACTCTTCGGGCTTTTGTGCAATTTGCCGAAGGGTATTTATGTGATCTATGGTGCTAAAGCATTTTCGGAAACCGTCTTGTTCGGAATGTTGGAAGTCGTCGAGTCTGCGTGCAAGACGATTCATAATGACTCTCGAAAACAGCACGTGGACGCGGTTATGAAGGAAATCGGTCTGTAATTCCTCAAGAGAGCGTTGTCGCCTTTCTTGAAGAACGAAATCACTGCACTTCTGCTCAACGCCTTCGGAGTAGTGCCACCATGGAGGATTGAGGAGGAGGAGGATTGAAGAGCTTCCGAAGGACTTTAAGTATCGGTTTTCCTCCGGCTTTTAGAAGCTCCACTGTAATTCCATCCTCGTCCCGAGACTTGCCGTTTTTAAGGTGCTGGAGAGCTTTCTGATCTTGCTCAGACTGACGTCCGGAATATTATCGGAATAGTGTCGGATAACACTTGCTCTTGTATCGTTACTAAAACTTGCGTTTGGATCCAACGATGATAGAACCTGACTATCTTACTTGAAATCTCAGGTGTCCCGGAAACGAAGCTGTCACATTCGGTTTTCAGTTTCGACAGTTGGCTCTTTCTGGCAGACAGATATATATTACAAAGACTGGAGCCCTGTTTCCGCTCGATCGCTTTCTCAATACGAACTGTATTGAATTTGCGTAAGTTCCGCCGCATGCATTTGAATTTTTGTGTTCTTCTGCGACGGGTTTTGCAAAACTTGCAGGTACAATTTCCACAAGCTTGTCGTTAATGTGGTCTAACTTCATTGTAGTTTACTAGGCAATTTTGGAACTCGAACTGAAAGTTTTCGGGACTTGGGATTAGAGCATCCGTGTTTTGGCGGGTAAGATTATCCACTACCCCATATCTTCCCGTGGGTGTCGTAAGAGTCGTACAAAAACAAAAGTAATTTCATAACAGGACAATACTATGCTAGAATTATTGAAAGAAGGAAAAAAGGCCATGAAAATTTAGCAAAGGCATTCTACAATGTATCTGTGTACTGGGTGCATGTTGTGATAGCTGTAGTATAAAGAATGTGCTTAAAAATTTTTGCACACCCACCTAACAGCCACAATATAGCCCCTATTGATTTTTTTAAATGAGAGAAGAAAATTGGTTGAAATAAATTGAAATTGGTGATGAGGTCGAAAGTGCAATTTCTGCCCATTTATGAGCAAGACGAATCATTTATTTTCAATGGCAATAATATTTTGGAAGGAAAATATAATTTTACAGTCCTTGGACACCATTTTACATGATATATATCATAAAATAGCTTGAGCGACTACAAAATAAGTTAGTGTAATATTTTTTTTTTACAGGTAGTATCAGAAGATGAATTGCCTTCATCTAAAAAGGATTCGAAGGAGTCACGCAAAAGAAAACCAGATGAAGAAAAGGATGGTTATGATCCAGGTTCACCCACATCTGAAAATGAATCATCTTGTAAAAAGCAAGCTGTTGCGAAGGTTTGTCTTATTTCCTAGTATGGCCATAAGTACCTATATAAATTTATTACATATGTGACTGGTTTTGGGATTGGGTATTTAATAGTACACACTTTGCTTGCTTTATTACTGATTATATGATTTAGACCGAATCCCGATCACAGTGGCCTGTTCTAAAGGAGACTAGCCATCTGGGTAGGATAGGATGATAGTACACAAGTGCGTGTGTAAGCATAGATGTACACTCTATTCCCGCACTTTCATAATCCGATGGGACGGTAATCCGACGCGACCGGAGACCGACTTTATACACGGGGGTTAAAAACAGCCAACTACCTAATACTGAGCTGCTGCTAAGAATTTTTTTACATAAAACCCATTAACTGATGTTTTTGGAACTATTTAACTTGATTTTTCCTCAGATATTAACTTCATCAGCTTACAGCGACATTAAAGAAAGTCCATTTGCATCATTTATCAACAGATTTGTTATACAGGAGTCACTAATAAAAATTAAGGGCTCCCTAGAAGACAGATTTTGTGGTGGAAAATAAACCCTAAATATTATGAACTTAGCTGTGTAAGAATATATTTTAGCGCCTCTAAATCATCAAATGTTTTTAGCGTGCGCCTTTTCACGGATGCTCGATTAGTTACGAGTAGTTTTGATATTCATAAAATTTTATCTCCTTGTTGTTAATTTTAACCATCAATTTTATTTTTGTAATATTAAGAGCCCATATGCAACTTACTTTTACTTAAATTTTGAATTTAGAATCAGTTTTCTTCCAGAGTCGATTTCATCATATTCCCATCCTTATCCACATCATCGAAATGTATCACTTATACTTCCTCTTCCGCATCATCTTCCTCACAACCACTTCCTCATCAACCCTAATCAGCAGGCGTGCTTATGATCACTAGACAAACGAGGCAGTTTTCACTATTTTTACTGACCTGTAAAAAACACGAAAAAAAATCAATGAACGTGTTGGCAGGGTAACTGTTATGTTTTAATGTTATTTAACTGTACTTACAACATTGATATTATTTTCTACGGCAGAATGGCGAAAGTAAACCAGTGCCTGTAGAAAAAAGGTTATCAGTGGATGAGAAACCAAAAAAGAAAACTTTACCAGAGCTGGACAAATATTGGAAAGTTGTTAATGACGACCCCACTGATTTCACAGGATGGACTTATTTGCTACAATATGTAGACCAAGAGGTATGGTTCGCTTTGACATTTGATCAATACAAAAAATAAAGTTTTCTAAAGTAATACTGTGTGGTAGCTGATCTCATCTAGTATATTATCAATATGTAATAAAGAAAATAGTGCATTATATTTATAATTATGCAGGTGAATTACGAAAAATATTTGCTGTCATAAATATGAAAGTATAAGTGATTTCTGCATTAAATAGTGATAGGAGGATTAACTGTGAATATTATACCGTGGTAATTATTATCATATTTAATAACTTCTACATTCAGTCAGTGAAAATCCACTGCTGGCATACCTTTCCGGCTTTATAGAGAATTAGCTTTAGTCGCCACACTTAACAAGTGAGTTGCACAACCAGATGTTTTGCATGTTCGCCTCATTGTCATTCTGGTTATTTTCCGCCATGCGTAAACGAGATGCTCACACTGCTATCTACCTGTCGGACAACATAAGATCTTTCTGACATTCCTGAAAGTTTGCCTCTTATGATGCCACCTACAGGATACCAGCGTAAGATAGCAGCTTGATGCTGCTGTGTTCCGCATGGTGAGTGTAGAAAACCAGAGACCCGTTTTGCAGGAATTGGGGCATTCCATTTTAGTCCTCAGGGGTGACATTGCATCTGCCTTTTGATTCTTAATCGGGGTTAAATATAAATGCCTATGGGCGATAGCATTCACTTATCATCTGGTGATTTGTGTGTTATTTTGACACACTAATTCTATAATAAAAATGGATTGAGGTAATGAAATTTCCTATTGTATGCTGTTAATAATTTCAATAACAACCAATGCATATAATGATGAAAATTTTTGCTAATCTTATTGCTTTATGAAGCAATGAGAACTGAATCATTCCTGTAGATTGGCAAGGGCCAACTGAATATGTACATATGTTTTATTATGTTAAACACTACGTAATATTATTTTATTTTAACTTCAACTTCATTTTTTTTGAAGAGTGATGTGGAAGCTGCGCGAGAAGCTTATGATGCCTTCTTGTCGCATTATCCATATTGTTATGGCTATTGGAGGAAATACGCCGATTATGAAAAACGTAAAGGAAGTAAAAAGAAGTGCCTCGAGGTAAGTGGCCTTTGCAAAATACTGTTGTATAAATATTTAAGGTATATTTTTTGGTGAGTTTATATAGAAATAAATTTAAATAAAATTCCCTTGAATGTGACATAAACACATGGATTTAAAATTGTTTTAGTTATAATTGGTATTGTGCAATTATTTTTTTTCCCAACAGTGCATCGAGGCCAACGATGTTCATATGGCAAAGTCGTCCGTTCGCATCGGAGAGTTGTATAACCATCACATAAATTTTGTTTTAGTGATTCATTTTTATGGTGTATAATTTGTATTCTAGTGAATAAGTTTGTGATGTGTACTCAACTGATGTATTGTAATATTTTATAATGTATATTAATTAAGTTCGTATGTTGTGCATTGGACATACTTAAGAAAATTTAATGACTAATCCATGTTAGCATGGAACGACACAGGTCACCGTTTTTAGCCATTGAGTTAGCGATGGAGGAGGCCGGCGAAGGGAAGAGTGCTTCAACGACCGGCGAGCGTGAACAGGTGTAATATGCCCGACAAACATTTTATATACATTAGATGCAGGTGAGACGTTTTGAGAGCTCTTGTGGGTATTCCGCAGCGATCCAACGTCTCACTTCATCATTTACGAAATTATATGAGACAATATAATGCTATTCAATATTCCCTTGCTTTCATAGTGTTGTCGTCGTAACGGCAATGCTCTGGTTCCCTCGGAGCAGTTTTGATCATTTAGCAATGTTTCAGGTTTTGGAAAGAGGACTCAAAGCCATACCACTTTCTGTGGATTTATGGATACATTACCTGAATCATATAAAAGCTACTAGAACTGAAGATCTTGCTTTCATTAGATCACAGTATGAGAGGGCTATAGGTAAGCAATTTTGATTCTCTCTCAAAATGTTGGCAGGATTTTGCTTCATTGTTATTATAAAACGTTATAATGCTTTCTTTATCTTTTTGTAGAAGCCTGCGGATTGGAGTTCCGTTCTGATCGACTATGGGAGTCTTACATCAAGTGGGAAGCAGAAAATGGTACTGCCCTTAATGTAACAAACATCTACGACAGGTTACTGGCCACTCCTACCCTTGGATATACTTCACATTTTGATAAGTAAGTTTCTTTAGTGTTTATTAATTTTTCGTAATTGTTTGTAATAACGGTAAGAACCGTGGTAGCTTAGGGGCTACATGCTAGATGTAAATTTCACAAAACGCGAGAAAAAGAAATGAAAGGAATCCAGTGCCCAGCGGTTGGACATATATAGGCTTGAACTTTAACTGATTATTTGTAACGAAATTTATTACACAAATGTATTAATAATAAAAATCAATTCCATCAAGTACAATAAAAGATGTGAGTAGATTGTAAACAAATTAAAAATGTGTAACTTCTCAAACGCACAAATTGTAACAAGAGTTATCACATTCCATAAGCCTTACATTCATTACTAAAAATTAGCAAGTACAGTAGAACGTCGATTATCCGAACGTCGAATAACCGAAAGACCGCTTAGCCGAACTGCTACCTCGGTCCTCGGCACCTCATTGGGATGCGACTACCTTCTCGATTCTCCGCTCAGTGTCTCGTGTTGGCCTACGCTCCGTACCGATAAAATATAAATACGAGATTGACAAACGATTAGAGAAAAGCAAATCTGCTACCAAGTTATCTAAGAAGTACAAAGTGGTTAAGCCGACAATTACGGATGTAAAAAAACCAAAAGTCGACCATATCCAATTTTATATCCAAGCATGATTTTACTAATGGGTCGACAAGTCGTAAAACGAAGAAGCTCGCCATGAACGCCGATTTGGATGACGCTGTTTACAGGTGATCTCTAAAGCCATTCTATGTGAAAAGGCAAAACGGGAGGACCGCCGAACTTTCAAGCAAGCTTCAAATACAAGGAGAAAAACTGTCTGCTGGTTCTTCAGCAGCTGATTATTTCAAAATCAAATTAAGCATCGTATTGAAACAAGAAAATTATGTTTTAGAAAACGTTTACATTTCTGACGAAACTGGACTCAATTGGAAGGCTTTGCCAAGAAAAACTCTTGCCACGCGTCGTGAATTAGCGGCACCTGGTCTAAAGTAAATAATCGTATCACTGCTCTAGCTTGTATTATAACTGTAATAAAAATTTATATTGCATATTAGAAATACGTTTTATCAGTATATTGGTATATACAATTACACAGTTCGATTATCCGAACCAACTGGTTTTTCGAACACCTATGTCCCCCATTTAATTCCTTATATATTTATAAGTGAAGTTACCGCCCATAGATCGTCTTCGGCTACTGACTAATAATAAACCTGCCTTTAAATAACTTAACCATTTAGAAAAATAATATCTCTAGAATCTTTACTAAAATTTCATCATGCCCCGATACTAAGCACTAACATCACAGACTAATACTATAGTGACCATGTTGCTTACGGCTAAAAATGTTCCTGAAAATTTGCCCTATTAAAAACTTAATAACATAAATAGATAAGGCATGTAGTATAAAACTTTATAAAGCAAATAATTTATTTCGAAAGGACATGAGTCAGCGCTACATAACTTCAGTGGTCAGGGAAGCGGAAATAATTACGATGATCGGGAAGCTTTGAAGGTGAAGACGACAATTCTTTTGTTTTGTTGGATATATATAAGAAGGAAAAGTTGAGTGGAAAGGATGTGGTCATTAAACATTATATATTTTTATAGAATAGGGGTGATAAACGAGTACACAATATAACTGATGGTAAGGAGATACTGTGGTCCATAGACATCTACATCTATCCTCGATTAAGAATCAAAATAAAGATGCGTTGCGACCCCCTAAGGAGTAACATGGAATGCCTCATATCCAGTAAAAAGACACTAGCGATATGAAACACAGCAGCATTGAGCTGTTATTTTACGCTCGTATTCTCTGAGAGCGTCATCTATCCCCGGTCAAGCCGACCCCTTAGTGTTACAACCATACCAAAATGCAGTATGGCTCTAACACATAAATCTCATTAAAGTTGACTATCTGAGCAATATTGTAGTCAGTGTGTGTGTAAAAATTACATCCCAAAATTTGCCACCTTTAGGGGTGGATTTTTTCTCCAAATTTATATGAAACCATCCCTGTAGTATAACCTATTAAATAAAAAATATCATTAAGCAAAAATAATCGTCAAGTGTGAACGAAGATATCGCGCAACATATATACAAAAAACATGCAGTCAAATTGTTAACTTCTTCCTTTTTTGGAGTCGACTAGAACAGTTGTTGTTTGTATGAAATTTGCTGTGACTTTAAAACATAAAAAACACTAAAAGATGATGGCTAAATCTCTCTGATTTTTTACGTAGGCTATGAAAAATAACTAAAATTTTCAATAAGTAATAAAATTAAAATTAAAATTTTCACTAAGCAAAATCTAAATTTGGAAAAAGTAAAACGGTATACTCGAATAATCGTTATGCTTTCACGTGAAAATTTAACTAAGAATAATAAAACAAATACTAAATATTCTATAACGACCGTTTAAACAAATCTTTTATTTACCGTTATCAGGTTGTAGGTACGAGCGTGCGTGCATGTGTGTTAAAAAAATTATAAATATGTGAGTGTTTTTTCTAAGCTTTGCCAACCTCTAATTAGTTCCTGAAAGTTTCATAAAGTTTGTTTCACTGGAAACCCCATTAGACTGAGTGATGTATAAAAGCAACAGTAAGTGCTAACGGTTTTCGAAGTAAATATTTTATATGTCAATATCTATTTTCCATTTTACCTTTTTGATTTTATAATGATTTCCTACATTGTAAATTTAATCATAATAAATGCAGGTACGAGTATATACGGGCTACAGCATCTCAGTGGACTGTGTGCTCGTTTGCTACCATTGTTTCTATAAAGAATAAAAAATCATTGTGCAATTGTGTATTTTCACATGAAAAAACAACTTTTATCTACATGCATATACAGTCTTATAACGCGCTTAGTGTAACTACATGACGTAGCGGTTCCTCAGCTGCACGTGCGCTCTAGGGTGAG
>DWHP01001107.1:0-16964 GCA_018247895.1 Parnassius honrathi
ACATAAACGTACACTACACAATTACACAACTTATTTTATACTTTATTTTTAAAATAGTATAAATTTAATTGAGTCAAAAATCTATGTGTTACCCTAGTTCTAAACACCAATTTATACAAATGAAAGACGGGAAGAGCGGAGCCTCCTAACACAAGTTTTCCAACAATGTATTTAATTTTAAGTATTACTGAAGCGAATATAAAGATTTTTGATTTTGATTTGAATATATAGACCAGCGACAGGAGCCAGCGTCAGCATCAGAAACAAAAAAAGGGTAATAAAAAGAGCCTGATAAGGACACGTCAAGCAGGCGACTATGCTAGTGACGATGATGATGATGAATAAGAAGAAGAATTTTGAATTTGGTTGCAGGTATCCATAACCCATCAGGTGGAGTGCTATGATCAGTCTAATTTTATAATGAATGTGATTATCAAGACCAAAAATTATATACAATTTTAAGTTTTTATATCTAATTATAAGTATTTGTAAAGATGTTCAATAATTTAGTAAAGATACGTATACGTATTATCTTAACTCATTATTTTCTTATTTCCAGGAGGTCACTGAAGGTATTGTTAAATTATGGCGACCGAAAGCTGACGCTAAGAAATTCCTCATCTTCCTTCACGATGTAAAAGAAAATCCGGATAAGTACTTATCAAATTTACAAAAATCCAAGAGTGGAATAATCAAAATAAGTAAAGAAACTAACATATGTCCTGAAAGCCAATATCAAACAGTCACTGTTAGAAAAACAATGGAAGAAGTAAATGTAAATTCGGTGGAAGAGATATTAAAGAAGATAGTACCTGCTAAGAGTTTTCTTTATAGAAACCAGCAGAAAAAAACTGAGAAAGCGGTGACGTCTTACTTACCGATGGATGCAGGCACACCGAAGAAGAAATGGTTTTTCCGATTAAGTTCGTACGAATATCCTTTTTTCGATATTCGATTGAGGTTCTCGAAAACAGATAATAATATCGACAGAGGATATTATTCGGTAAAATCAAATAATCGTTTTTGTATGCAAAAGTCTTATAAAAAGCAAGAAATTAAAACTAAATGTAAATCACTTCCTACACCAGAACAGAATAACGATAATATCCACGAAGATCATTTTTATGAAGACTTAAATTATAATGAAATTACTAAAATCAACGACATTAATCAAGACGAACCTATTCAAAGCCGAGTATCACAGGTTAAGCCGTGCGTGGTGAAAATACAAGAGCTGTTTCAGTCTTTTAAACTACCTTTCATCAGAAAAAGTGAAGAAGTTCTGGAAAGGGAGAGGAGAGTTGTAAAAGAAACAGAGAAAGAGGGAAGTATTTATGAGAACACCGACAGTATTTTGGATATGTATGATTCGGTTCATGTAGTGAATGAAGATACAAAAGCTGAGAGTAAAAGAGAAAATAATGTGAGTGTGTCATTTGTTATTTTTATTGAATGATTTCACCGTGTAGTCCCAGTGAATATTTACTATCCACATGGATGTCTTAAGAGGAGACAAAGGTTGTACGTGGTAGAGTTGGACTTTAGCTATAATATGGTTGTAGCACGAATGGGCGGCTCGACCGGAGTGGGACAACTCTCAGAGTGAACACAGATTTCCAGCGTAGAAATTGTACCTTAATGCTGCTGTGTTTCTTATGGTGAGCACAGAGCTCGGTGACTCTTTTTGTTGGAAACGAGGCATTCCATCTTAATTCTCAGGGGTAAAAACACATCTCTAATTCGTAATAGAGAACAGATTTGGGTGTTAATGGTCATAATATCTTCTCAGCATTATTTGAAAATTACGTAAAATTGTACGTCTTAAGTAATCCAGAAGCAACGAATTTTCATTTGCCATTTTTACGCTATTTAAAATCTTTCTATAACCATAAAACTCAATCAATCGATACCTCCTAAAACTATTTTAGCTTTTATTTTGAAATGATCCTGATATTATCTTAAAATTAGATAAGCTGTGTTCTTGGTTTTGACCAAAAAAATCATCAGCATAAGAATAATCCATTCATTAATATTCTCTTTCAACTTATTAGGTTTTGCTATTATTTGACTTGAAAGACTACCTTCTTTGTTTTTGATGCACACAAGGTATGACATAAAAAAATTACCATATTCATTTCCATTGCTTGCCAATCTAACTTAGGAAACATTTTTTAACAGTTGTTAACAGGTGGTAAACGCGATTGCTAATAACGGAAGGAAGCACTTGAAGCCATTGGTTCTGGCTCTCAATGGTATACAAGTGATGTGACTTTCATTATATTAAATTACATTATGAGCAGCGTCGCGGATGCTCATTTGCACGGCTGAACGGCCGGCACATATTATTAAAAAAAATCTTTGCAGACTCTACCAGTTGAAGATTATTTAGAACCGGTGCAGCTGAGCAAAGACTACTGCGATGTCACCGTAAAGCAGAAAGAAGAATCATTGTTGGGCTACATATTGAGCTATTTCGAGAGCCGATTTGGATTTAGAAGAGGTGAGAACTCTTTCATAATTTCTTCCTTATCAACTCGTTGACAGTCCCAAATCGTGTAGTTGCGGTGTAAGAATATTCACTACCCCATATCGTCCTGAGGGTGTCGTAATAGGCGACAGAGGGTAATTAAACAGGTTATAGGCAGCAACATCTTTCTTAAAACGACCTAATTAACCTAAAAATACTGCGGTTGTAAATCCGCCTGCCAAGCGTGGCAGCTATGGCAAATATCTCTATGATGAGATGCCTATGGGTGAGACCTACTTTCAGAAATGGACTTTTGGTTGTAATGAACGGATGTAATAGTACACTGCTGGACATGGAACTCTCCCCTAGGAATGATGACGAAAACAAGTGGTAAAATTAGCTGCAGAAATTGGCAACGTTTTGATCTGAAGGTAATAAAAGGCGCCGGTATTACAGGCTGTGAGAAATGCCGCCTTAGTTTACGCTCTAGTATGTGTAGCACTCAACCGATAGTGGAATCACTATCTGGGGTAAAATATCCGGACCAGCGACAGGAACAGGCGTCAGAATCAGAAACAACCCTGCCGAAAAGGGTAATAAAAAGGCTCTGATAAGGACACGTCAAGCAGTGGACTCTTAGATGCTAGTGATGATGATGATGAATAAGAAGAAGAATTTTAAATTTGGTTGCAGGTGTCCATAAACTATCAGGTGGATGGTTCTGATCAGTCTAATTTGACAACGAATGTCATTATCAGATCAAATATTATATACAAGTTTAAGTCTTAATACCTAATTATAAGTATTAGTAAGATGTTCAATAGTTTAGGGAATCATCTAAATCAACTCTCGAAATTTTTAATAAATAGTTCAGTGCTGCCGACGGGAATCTCACTTGGGTTGTATGCTTATTTTGAATTACATCCTTCTTTCTGATTTAATAATAGTGTAAATTTAACATAAGAAAACCTTCCTTAATATTTTCCAAAAACAAATGAGAATCCATAATTTATTACTTTTGAAGTTGTATGTAAATACACCGTGTAGTGGTATTGTAAGAATATCCACTGCACTATATCTTCCTATACCTTGTAGAGGGTGTCGTAAGAAGCGGTAGAGAGAAACAAACAAGCAGACAGAGAGCAGCATATAAAATGGATACAGTTTTGTTTTGTTTTTGTTTTTTTTTAAAGGTATGTAGTAAATACAGAAAGTAAATACAAAGATTTTCTCTGAGTCAATCTTAATCTAAGCAACTTTATAGTATTCAATTCACTCCATTACTCATCTTATGAACTGATGAGTTTTAATCAGTTAAGAATGCATAAAATTAAATTTATCAATATTTCTCCTTATTATCACGTAATGACGAGAGAAAATAGGGGTTAATGGCTGAGGGGATTACAAGGGCACTAAGGCCACAGACGTGTATCTGGTCGTTAGACGAAGAGTCGGGGTTGACACAATCTTAAGACACATCAGCATATATGGCTGATGTCTTGGCCTCGGATATTACATTGGGGGCGCCCCAATGTGCGTCTCAGCTGAAGGAAATCACGACAATAACGAATAATGTCATTTGACTTAATTTCCGACACGGATTTAAGCGGACGACTGTTACACTGTACTGTAATAATTTAACGCAAACGAATTGTTACAGAACAGTTTGATATTTATATTTATTATTACTGTAATCATCTTTACATCCTATCAAAGTTCTTGCAATTAATCATGTTGCCACGTTTGGCAGGCGGGCTGCTGCCGCAGGACTTCGTTATAATGAGTTGTTATCAGGTAAAAGTTGCAAGCTGTCCCCGGGAGTGCCGAGCAAGTACAGCCTTAATAAAGTCGCAATTTGTCCCTATCATGTAAAACTGTAACTGTATCATGTAAAAACTGTAGAATATTATAATTGTCTATTAAAAATATGAAAGTAATTATTTAGGATACGGATGTAGTCAATTATAAGCATATTAATAGAATCCATCACCTACGTCTATGAGCAAGTGAGAAATCTTCACGGCCCCCAATGGCTGGTGATATATAATTTGGTGTATGTAAAACGTTGCCTCGTTGGTCAAAGTACCGTCAAAGTCAATAATTGGGTATTTCTGTCAAAAAATTCTAAGTAACTGCCAGGAGTCAGAAAGTTGGTGGGGTTTTTTCCCCCGTGTATTAGAAAACACGAAAAGCAGTTAGTCCTGCGTCTGAGCTCTCTCCGGTCGTGTCGGATTATCATTCCATCGGTTTATGAGAGTAAGGATAGAGTGCTCTCAGATACTATAATCCTATCTAAGCCTGACCGAAATTCGGTCTGGAGGACATTATTATTATTATGTAAGACTTGAAATATCTTCTGGGAGCAGTCAAAGTAGTACAGTAGTAACATTTGAAAAATTGAATACAAATCCGCCTGTCAATAATAGTAATAACAAACTCCGTTACAAAATGATTGATTTTGAAATTTTCATTCAGTTTTATTAAAGGAGAATTACATTTGATAAAAAAAAAAATTAATTTCATGGTTGAAGTAAGACATATATTTTATTTCATTTAATTTTATACGATATTCTTCGAATACCATCCTGTGAGCTTGAGTCTGAACATATCATCTAACATAAACATAACATACATGCCTTCCAAAATGTTACAGCACAGTGTGACAGACGGCCCGACAACCGAAAGCCCGTGTTCTGTATTAATGAAATTAGCGAAACATATTTACTTGGCGCAAGCGGCGCTCATCAGCTCGTCGCCGACTGATTTTTAATTATAACTGTCAACAATCAACATACGTAAAAATTAAAATTATGAATATTATTGTAATAGGTAAACCAATTAGTATAATCAGGAGTTACTTTGCGGAAATCCATTATATATTTATATTAAAGATGTAACAAAATGAATTAGCTAAAATCCGCATAATAAAATAAATAGATGTGTCTTACCTAGGTAGGAAGGCGCTCTTGAACCTAGGTGAGACATATTATTTAGGTTAAACATATCTTATAATTTTATTACGTGGATCTTAGGTAATTACGTTTTAGCATCTGTATAGGTAAACATGTTATTATACATATAATGTCGTAATAATGTTCTTCGGTCTGAATTTCGATCACGGCTGACGGTGTCAACGGAGACTAGCCATCTAAGCAAGATAAGATATAGCGCACGAGTGCGTGCGCAAGCATAGGTGAACTCTGTTCCGTCACCCTCATTAGTCCGATAGGACGGCAGTACGACACGACCGAGGAGAGATCAGGCGCAAGAACAAGGGCTTGGCGCGCGTGGAATGTCTCGTTTCCAGTAAAAAGGGTATCCAGTTCTTTACACACAAACAACAACGGCATAAAGCTGCTATTCGGTGAGTGTGTGGTCCTACCCTGGTTAAGCCAACCTATTCGTCCAACTATAATATAGCTGTAGAGTGGCTTTACCACGTGTAAATGACTTAACCTCCGATCGGTGGCAGTATAACCATCTCGTTCGCACCTACGTCAAATATCCAGATCTGGTAAAGGTAGCGGGGTCAAAGATGCGAGACGTCTGGTACTGCTATCCTCAATCAACATACTAAGCGTGACGATTTAAAAGTCAATTTGGGAGTGTCTAACGTAGAATTTTTATTTCCTTATTGAAAACCTTTGCTGCATTCCGATATAAAAAGGATACAAAGGGCCAACTTAACGCCTTAAGCGTTGTCTACCAGTCTACTCATGGAGTGGTAAGAAGTTTTCTTTTAATTGATTTTTTATTAATGATTAAGGATCAAAACGCACTTGCGCTCTCACCCCTGAGGACTAAAATAGAGTACCTCATTTCCAGTAAACAAGGGTGTCCAGATCTTTTCACACGAAACACAGCAGTATTAAGCTCTATTTTACGCTGATATTCTGTGAGAGCGTGGTCCTTCCCCGGTCGAGCTGACCCGTGCTACAGCTATAATATAGCTGCACCGTGGCTCTACCACATATCTTAAACAATTAAATAAATACCCGTAATATGTCAAGATACATTATGATATCTTGCTTGGCAAGCATTTGGCGATCGCTCGATCTTACTAGACGTCACGTATCTTTGATGCAGCTCTCTATGGCGGTTCTACATATTATACACCTGACCCTGACGTAAATAAGATACTGACATCTATTGGAAACTGTGAGAACTATTCGACATTTCTACTCCCATTTCAGTCACCTGATTGAGTGATGGATTTTCTAACGTAAATAGTCTTATAAGAAAGTCCCACTGCGTTTCCTGGTGGTTCTTCCCAGGACCGAGCTTTTCCTTCGAACGTAAAAGTAAAAAATTACATTCGGTGAGAATTACAAATTATCTATATTGAATAAACAAATATTCTATTATAATGTAATAATTCCATTCATCCGTTTACAAGTTTAAGAAACTGATGCTAACATAAAACAAAAAAGTACTTTTATTTCTACTTTCTCATACTATATGGTAATCATTTTGCTTTCGTTTTTTAAACGCATCATGTGGGCGACATCTGTTTAGTGATGTGTTATAGCTGTAATTATAATCGATATAGTTAAGTTTTTTTTTTATCGATATTTGGTTTTATTGCATGTATATGTATGTATACAGGGTTATTTTTCAAAAAGTAGCCAAATTTTATAGTTAAATACAAATATATATATTATGAGATACCGTTACTGCAGTTATTGAAAATACGAGAAAATAAGGCTTCTAATTTTATTAGAATGTGATTTATGGGCAACGACTTTTTTGTCTACCAATCACCCTTACGGATGTATGCGTGCGTAGTAATCTTTATTGCATCGTTAAGATTAAGTACACACGATAACAACAAATAACAAAACTAAGCTTACAGTTCAATACTTCTACAATTAATATGAAGCTACTGACATCTAAACTAGGCAGAGCCTGTATCTCAAATGTCAGGGCCTTATCCCAAAACATATTACAAGGATATTAGATATCTGTTTTTATATTTTAATGTGCAATTGAAAGTGAAACACACTAAACACACAATTAGAATGTACCACGGTTCAATTTCGACTACTAGGCAATCACTAAAAATAAATAAATATTGCTACACTTTTGATGGGATAAGCACCTACCTCAATATTAAAGTACACTGGCGAATTGAATTCGATCCCCATAGGCAACAATGAAATTGTTATTTGCAGTTTTGAGTGCTTAAACCGTCGTCTGTAACATCATGTGGAAACGTGTATGTCTATGAAGTAAATATCGCGAAAACAGGCATTAGTTCAGCGCGGGAGATATTTCCCTGTCCTAAAAACCCTCTTAAAAATTATAGGATGTCTCTGATCAGCAGTGGGACATCTACATAACTATCCATCTCTATCAGAAAGGCTAAGTAGCAAGAAAGTTATAGTTAAAATTACAACCTATATATGTCCCACTGCTGAGCACAGACATCCTCTCATTTATGAGAGTGTTACTCTCCCAGAAGTAGCAAAACATAGAAATAAATTTAGGTATCTGTATAGCAATAATAATAACGAATTAATATCTGTGAACTTGCCTATGAATGATTTTAAAATGAAATTAATCACCAGTTGAATGAAATCAACCAGCATAGGTATCATTCTGCCGCTCATCAGCTCGTATCGTAATGGATATTAACATTATTCAGTTTCAATAAAGCAGTGCATACATTAACGTGAGTAGATTAGTCGATGATAGAATCAAGCGTTACTTTATCGGAAATCCATTAAATGAAAATGTTACAAATTAATTTGGTAAGATCCGCCTAACAAAATGAAATGATGTTACCTAATTTGAAGAACACCTCCCGCCCACCCTCAATTGGGTGCGCTATCCCCGTCACCAAAAATTCAACATCACTACTCCCAACACTATTACGCTAGGTAAGTCACATCATTTAATTTTATAACATGAGTCTAGGTTAAATTATTTTTAACATTTTTAATTCAATAAAAGTATTTAAAAAATACAATATGAATAAAAATAACCAAGTGTAAGTAGAATATCTGTCTTGTGGGGATTCCGTACCATACTTGACAATTATTTATCTAATATTTCATCGTGTAACGGCGAGGTAAGAATACCTATTTTGTCCTGAGGGTGACTCAAAAGACGACTATGGGAAGTGCCATAAAAATTTCTTGGCTTTCTTTAGATAATAGTCAAATCATCTTGTTGCTACCACGCAAAACATACGCAGACCGGACGTAGGCAGCAGCTTTAAATATAATTTTATTGAATAAAACCATTTTTACAAATTTTTAAACAACAACATAACAGTTGAACGTAACAATTGAATAAATCAGTCTTCTTTATTAGTGATTATTAAATTTCATTACAATATTAATTTCAATAATAGCAATAGTATGTATGTAAGTACATGAAAAATGTGAAGAAATGGTACAATTTAAAAAGCCTAACAAAAGCCGGACACCGTCTAATTTGGCCGGACATGCAACCAAAAAGCCTGACTGTGTCCGGCTTTATCCGGACGTCTGGGATTATTTTGTGTATGTATATATTTTGTGGTTGTTTATATATTTAGTTTTATTTTAATATTTATATAATTTTTCTAATAATTGTGTTGGCCTGCTATTTAGTTATTTAGCTTACTTTTTTAATATATATTTCTTTCCTACTTTAATTGATAGTTCAGTTGAATTGATTTTTTATTATTTAGTACTAATTTTATAATGTAAACGGTTTACTGGTGGGATGATGTTTCATGATTTATTAATAATATTTAACGCATTGTTTTGTATATTTTGGTTATATTTATTTTCTATATACTATCGATATATATTTTTATTTTAATTTTGATATATTTGTGTTTTATTTATTTTTATATTGGGTATATTATACAATTAACTTATCATGTCTGACTCTGACTCTTATTATTCTATTGAGTCAGAGTTCTTTCATATGTTTTGATGATCAGATAAATTATAGTGTGCCCTCTTTAAGTACCTAGCCAATTGAATAGCATTTTTCACTTTTGTGATAAAACGTTAAACGTTGGCCATATTAACCCACAAAGTACTCCCAGCCCCTTTTCTGAGCTAGAAGCATCATTCTCTAATAACAATATACACGCTATCTTGGTTTCAGAAACTTGGTTGAAACCATCCTTACATTCGGCATTGTATCCTCTTCCTGAATTTGTGCTAATTAGGAAAGATCATATAGATAAAGGAGGAGGTGGAGTTTCAATATATCTTCACGCTTCAATTTCTTACAAAATCATATTAGCATCCCCTTCTTCTTATACTGCTTCTGCTAAACTCTTTTTATAGAACTAGATGTAAAGGGCTCAAGCATGATTCTTCGAGCAGTGTGTTTTCCTCCTTCCACTGATTACTTCGCCAAACCTTGAATATATTGGTTCTGAGTACGCTCACTGCATAATCGTGGGAGTCTTCAACACGGATTTACTGAAAAATTCAATCCGATCCCAAAAGCTTCGTAAAATCATTGAGTCTGTCAATCTCAACATTCTTCCTTTTAGAGCAACTCATCATAATATCGACATTAAAGACTCTCTAATTGATCTCATTATAGCTGACACCTCTGACAGGTTGCTGTCACATGGGCAACTTGAAGTGCCGGGATTTTCTTGCCATGACCTTATTTATGTATCACGTGGTAGAGCCACGCTGCAGTTATATTAAAAATATAGTTGTAGCACGAATGGGTCGGCTCGACCGGGGAGGCACCACGCTCTCACAGAATACCAGCGTGAAATAGTAGCTTAATGCTGCTGTGTTTCGTTTGATGAGTATAGAGAACCGGATACCCTTTTTACTGGAAACGAGGCAATCCATCTAAGTCTTCACGGGTGACAACGCATCTGAATTTTAATTCGCAATTGAAGATAGATGTGGATGATGTGACTATGGGTCACAGCAACCACTTACCATCAGGTGGACTGTGTGCTCGTTTGTCACCCTATCCTATAAAACAAACTTTTAATTCAACTAACATTTCAAAGGGGGTTAGACGTCACGATGTTATAGTTTCACCCGGAGTAAGTTTAGCTTTTATTAGTTAATTTTCGTCTGATCTACACAGAATGAGCTGACTGCATCGTGTTATAATGCAGTGGTATGCACGGGATTGGATTTAATTTGCTGCTGCCCGTCTCCTGGTTTGTTTCCCTCTGTCACCACTTACGACACCCACGGGATGATATGGGGTAGTGGGTATTCTTAAACCACCACTACACGTTAAATTACCATTTTGTCCCACTTAAGTTAAAATATAATTCTACTACCTTCTAATATAATATCAAAGGAAAAGTGTTAATAATTAACACATGTCAAAACCATAATCCTTACAAGCTATCAACAATCTAGGGAAAGTCACCTATCCTAAGTACGTAAAGTAAATAAAACAAAAATAAACCCGACGTATTCGTCGGAAATTTGCAATAGTTCAGGTAAACATTCACAACCGAGACGGACGATACGTTTGCCAATGGCCGTAGTTACACAAGTTCCTATTGTAACAAAACGAATATTGACAAAGCAAAACATCTTCCGTCAGTTAAATTGCAAAGAAAATAAATGTTGCTTAGAACTTTCAAAGGAAAGCTGTCAAAATCTTTTAACTTTATACTTACACATTTCTATGAATCTTTAAAAACCTTTGTAAAGTCTAACTCATTTATTATTTAATGCTTCATCGAAATATGGTTAAATGAGAGGATTAAGTCTATTTCAGATCTGAATGTTAGTACATTTTCAAGGGCAATTATTTAGTTCAGGCACTCTCTGAGCTTTTGTTTATTTTATCTCTTCACGCAATAACTATTCAAATGGACCAATCGTACTAAGTTATACTATCATTGAGGCTTAAAAAAGTTTTTAGCAACCAAAAAGTACATTTTATCTCTTTTACCAACCCCTGAAAGCCTTGAGTTGATAAAAAATTAAATAAATTCTTGTTAAATAGGTCTTTAAAACAATAAGAGTGTTACTTACATATTTATAATATCATATGAAATATATGATTACTATCAAGATATGTAGAGCCACAGGTATAAGTGAATATTATTAATTTGTGACATAGAAGAAAGTTTTGTCACCATGTCCGTATGTACTTGCATAATTTTTAAGCTTTGTTGCATTGTTGTCAGCCAAAAGACAATATTGTGCTTGCATAATTAACATGCAAAATAACATATTAAAATTGTTATATCCAGAAGTTATTAATATATGTATAGCGAATGTACACGAAAAGTAATCCATTGTAATAAATAACTGAAAGTTTATGCTCATAGTGTAGGAGCAAAAAGCACAAGAAAGGCGTGTGAAGTGTGTGAAGAAATTCAAAGAAAATAATATATAAAATTAGGACGATACAGGTTGTTACTACCTTGTTGTTCCCGTTTTTTTCTGGGATACAACACCTAATCCGTAAGCTTTATGGATGATAATGAGATTGTCACTCCATGTTATGAAGGATTATGCTTGCTGGTATAAAATTCGAGAATGTTCCTTTACCATCGGTTGTCGGTTCTTCGAGATATATAGCCGTCTATTGACACTTCTGCCTCCAAATCCGTTTAGTAATTCAGTCACTCTAGATCACAGACTGCAGACGTTTTCCGTAATCATATCCTGCACTACCCCCGCCATTACATAACATTAGATAGACCTCAAATATTTATGAAAGAATATCGATTTCTAATAACGATGATTCGTAAGTTATTGAAATAAAAAAACTATCCTATTTTGTTTTAATTATCTTTGGGCAAGGATAGAATTCAGTGGAGCTTTGGAAAACTAATGGAAAACCAGTATTTAAAGTCCTTTAAAAGCACGTCAATTCCGTCCTATATGGTGCCACTATTCCGGAGGCGTGGAGCAGAAGCGTGGTGGTTTCGATAGTCAAGAAAGGCGAATACGCTCTGTTGAAGAACTACAGACCGATATCTCTTCTGAGCCGTTTCAACGTACTGTTTTCAAGAGCCATTACGAATCCTCTTACACGCTAACTCGTCAACTTCCAGTCTCCAGGACAAGCTGGTTTCTGAAAAGGCATTAATACAGTAGACCGTATATATATATATATATATATATAGCAATTGTATTGCTATGCTTAAAATGTACTCACGAATTTAATTCCTTTGTTTTTACATTCATATTTGTAAATAAGAGTCAGTTCACACCGAGACCTGATGCGACGCAACGCGGTGCGCACCAAGTTTGTAGTTTTAGTATTGTTACAAAATATAACTTTATTTACTACAGAAAAGATACACATTTTATTCAGATAATTCGAAAATGCCCCGCGAAGTAGCGATACGCCGTGCCGTGAACCGATGTGCCTCGCGGCGTAGCGCGACACTAGATGACGCAGCGTCACGCATTTGATTGACGCGGTAGAGAATGTCTCGAGGCATAAAGTCCGCCCTTTGTATTCTTTTGTTTTAAGAAATGCAATAAAGAGTAAAGAAAAATAAATGTTTTGAGATTTGGAAATCAACGATTCAACAGTCAACAGCTATTTCTCGAACGATACACATGTATACACCTGTCATTTTAGTATAAAAACTTAAATTAAATTTTTTGTCATCAGACATTAAAAGACATTAAAAGAGAGTACAATCACTTTCACTGCAGTAGATAATAAAATAAATGGTTTTACACTTGTGTATCCATTTCGTTAAAACACTTTGTTCAATGGAATAGAATGGCTCTTTTTGTACAAAACTTTTTATTCTGAAATAAGCTAATACTTTTATTAAGAAAAAAGGCTCCGGGAAAAATGTTTTATTTATTTATTTGATTTGTTTGAGTATAGAGAGGAGAAATATCACAAAAAATAATTCTTTGTTTTTTTAATCATTACAACTATTAAACAATTATTTAATGAAATAAAATAATTAACCACATTACACATTAACTTATCAGTGTCATCATTATCTAACTCAAAAATTGATGCGTGTCATCATGAATCATTATTATAGTCTATCAAAAGTGCCGTGTTGAAAAGATTCCATGATCTTTTTATAAAACTAAGTGATAAAAGAACTGATGGTAAGTGGCTACTCTCGAGGACACCTGCAGCCAGTCTTAAATAAAAATGCCTATATATGTTGTTACTTCCAAGGACCAAGATAGTATGCTTTACAGCCTTTCATTATAATGACTCTATCAGAACAAAATAAAGCAGCCGCCACAGCACTTCTATTTAAGGCAAATTTTTATAGGTAGAGCCAGACTGCAGCTATATTGTGGTTGTAGCACGAATGGGTAGGCTCGACCGGCGAAGGACCGCACTCTCACAGAATACCACTGTAAAATAGCAGCTTAATACTGATCTGTTTCGTATGGTGAGGAAAGAGATCTGGAGACTCTATTTTACTGGAAACGAGGCATTCCATTTAAACCCTCAGGGTAACAACACATCTGCGTTTTGATTTTTCATCGAGGAAAAATCTTGATGTCTATGGGCCACATTATTCAATTACCATCAGGTGGACTGTAGCTCGTTTGTCACCCTTACCTTATTTTAAAAAACCTCCCTAGACGGACTCCTTGAAAGAAAAGCAGTCCTATTACCTAGAATAGAATAGAATAATTTTATGTTCAATACAGATTTCATGCATTGAGTTATATGTACTTAAGTACTAGAGAAGCTATTCCAAACAAAAAATGTGCCCTACTCTGTATCCGCGCATGCGCAGGAAACCGTAGTCTCGCATGCACGGTTGATATAAACGCGCGAAAATTGTCATAATAAGTTATTGTGTATTTAGATTGTATTGTTAATCGAGTACATTATTTTAATTTTCTTTTATTTTGCATATGTGCTAATTTAATATAAAATTATTATTAGCGCCGCTCTGCACTGCATGAAATCGAAGCCACAATAACAGGTGTACGGATTTCAGCACAGTTCTGTTGAACTTAGTGAGTGTTCGGAATGTCATATCTAGTGCGTAGTACATATGTATCGACGATTTCATGTAAGTCTTATTGAAAATATTTTTTTTTACTTTTCCACAGGTTCGGAAAAAAACCTCTGTCCTGGGAAGAACCAGTAAGAAATCCAGCGCGACTTTTTTGTGAAGTAAATTATAGAACTTCAAGGGATATAAGCACTTAACAAAATTTATTTTAGAAATAGCTTGGAAGCAACTACCCTATTCCCAGAGTTATCAATCATGTATTCATTTATATAATAAAAGCCCAAGTAAAAATGATTTGATCAAACATGATCAAAAATGCTTAAACCACAGCTGATAAGCATATTTAGTATAAACGCCAAGCTTGGCCACGGTTGGCAACGGTAGTTTTAAAAAAATGATTTTGTTGTCAAGAACATGCTGCTGTTCAGCTCATGTTTCGGTTCCCTCTACTGCCTCTAACGATACCCGCGGGATAATTTGGGGAAGTGGATACTCTAAAGACGCCACTACAAGGTATTTGATGCATGTGAGTGCGGTAAACTTTTATTTTGTGTATGTAGAGAAATGGAAACATGTGTTAGCAAATAACTACTGTATCCATTCAGAGACATATCATCAACGTCCTTTGCCATTTCGTAGATGTATTGAGTCTACGGTGGTAGGGTATAGTTGTATCGATCAAACTCTAAATATGTATATATTAGTTACTTAGTTATACCTCGGTTATGTCATTACTTCAATAAAGTCAGTTGTCATAGGCACACGAATGATGTTGTTTCACTTTGCCTAATCTCCAATACTACAGGTATAAGAACTCCTGATGACAAACTGCCACAACCTGCACGCAGTGCTCTCTACTAATTCATGAACAAGAATCTGACGAAGAACGATTTTAATTTTCATAAGAACCTGGGTAAAATTTTATTTTAATTTAAAAGTAAAATACAGGTTGCTAGGTTATAATTTTTATTGATCCGTCACCACACGGCAATAGAATACGTCAATAAGTTTTTTTTTTGAAAAGAATAAGGGTGAAAAGCGAGCACACAGTCCAGCTGAGGTTAAGTGGAGGCTATGGCCCATAGACATCTACATTTATCCGCGATTAGGAATCGAAATACAGATACGTTACCCCTCCTCTTACACTCACCATACGAAACACAGTAGCACAGAGCTGTTATTTTACGTTGGTATTCTGTCAGAGCGTGGTTCTTCCCCGGTCGAGCCGATCCATTCGTGCTTCAACCATAATATAGTTGCAGCATGACTCTACCACGTATAGCAGTTTCTTATATGTAACATTTCTTATGACTTTTGATAGATGGCGGTGATACTAGCTCGATGATGCCAGGCGTACAATGCCCAGACCGGCGACAGGGAGCAGCATCAGATGTGCGAGAAGGCTGATACTGTGACCGTCGATCCTTATACAAGCGTGACAATTAAAGCAAATCCTTTCTTAACAATGTTATCCTCATGAAATTCGGATTGGTTTTCATATGGCGTGCAATAAATAATAAAGGATGTATATCTTCGGGACGCACAGGACTAGAGGAAATGACGCCAAACAGCTTCGTACCTACTCAGCAATAAAGAAGGTATACTGTTGTAGAAAGAATAATTGCTGTTAACTTTAGCGGGCACCGACGTTTTACTGTTTGGATCAAAATATGCTACTACCACAGATTAGATAAAAGCTACTACTTCTAGTAGTTATGTTAGAGTTAAAGGGCCAATTGATATTATTTTTTACTCTTTAGAGTATTTTTGTGGGGTATTTAAAATTTTTTTTGTACATTTTATAATTTATATATTTCGCCCATCAATCGAAATACGAAATCGCAACACGAGACACAAGTTCGGTTTTGAGTTTTAACCCGAAATTATTCTATCTACGATTTTTAGGCGACGCCAAGCAAAACGCTTGCAGGACTAACTATAAGTGAACTGATCCAAAAAAAGCTTTGTCCGCATTACAGACCAGCTTTAGCAGAATTGAACGGACAGGGAAATTGTTATTTATTCACTTAATTCTACCTATTTAATCACATCCCACGTTAGTATTCCGTTCCTTATCACACCGTACTTTATTATATTCAGTACTATTTTAGTTTATTTTATTCATTTACTTAATCCATTTCACTCATTCATTCTTCCATTCACTTAACACATCACACACTAATTCGGCATACATCGTGTGTCAAAATTTCATATCGAATGAAGGAAGCTTGGAATCCTTCACCAATGTAATCTTTTTTTATTTTCTGCTCCACCATCAAACCTTAATCATTATCTGTCAAAACCCAATTCATAAACCCAATCACAATACCTCTGCTTTAAGTTAGTGAGAAACTAGGTAACCTACAGATTCCCGATGCCTCAGAACCAGATCGCGGCTACATGTAACTATAAGGTAAAGTAAAGTTACAGACGGTATACGTCCCACTGCTGAGCACAGGCCTCCCCTCATTTCTGAGAGGGCAAGGAAGTGTGCGCCGCGCTGCCCCAGTGCGTGTTGGCGAACTTCACATGTCTTCGAAATATTTTTTTTTCTTTATTTCTCAGACATGCAGGTTTCCTCACGAT
>DWHP01001108.1:0-16961 GCA_018247895.1 Parnassius honrathi
ATACATATTTTTCAATTAGAACATATATTATAATATACTCAATAGGGTGAAAATTTAAAGCCGGCTTCAACTTCTTTACTAAAAGAATGAAACAATTTCCACATATTAGCCTCCGATTTCTATACACTATATAAGCCATTGTATGTGTATGTTTTGTTTTGTACACCCAAATTTGTACAAATAAATTTTATTTGTTTTATTATTTTTCTCACTTTGAAAAATCGTAATCACTAGCATTTTTTCCCATTTCGTGGGGTAGTTTACATACGTAAATTTCACAAGGACAAACATCCAGAGCCGTAACAATTATTAGTAGGTCCTACAAATACTTGTTCAATGCGGGATTAGAACCCGCAGCCCCTAACGCTGCAACTTAGTGCTACAAGTCACTGCGCCACGAAGTCGTCAATATTAAACTACCTTCGATTTGTCTACGGTAATATAGTTATTATAGTATAATCAGTGGAGGCCCTTGGCACTAACATCGATGACCTGCGTAGCGGTTCCCAAAGGATAGGTCCCCAGATAAACAAGAACAAGGCAAAAGTCATGTGCAACGTTCATGTGACTTAAATGCTGATAGTTACTGAAAGTTTGATGAATAGCTTAGCGTAAATTATCTCACTGTGTACAGCCAATTTGGACCGACAAGTAAATCGGCGGATCCGTTTCAGCTGAGCCGCATTTAGAAGAGAGATTACGGCACATTCGTCCCTCTTGTATCCCTCAAAACTTTAAAACAAGTGTGTACAACTAGTGCGAGCTACCAATGATGAGATAGATCTGCGAAAATGTGGTCACCTGCTGGCATTTTGCGGAAGCTCAAAGTCCCCGTTATGTACTGGAAGCGTGCATGAAGTAGAGAATTGCAGGTGGCTTTGGACCGTTTTTGTGTCATTCCTTAAGGGAGCTCTATGTTCAGCCATTGGCACTTAAGGAATTGTGATAATGATGACGATTATGATGATTACCTACATTAATACAATTCTTATATTCACGAACAAATAGGCATGTGTTTTTAAATAGATAATGAACATGAATACAACAATCATAAAAATTATACGCAAATATCAATTTGTTTTAATTTTACTGGAAAAATAAAACAAAATTGTATACATTAAATTGATTATTACAATTATTTTTTCTCATTATAGAACGTGGGATCAATTGATATAAGATCCGCTTTTGTTCCTAACAATCAATCTTATATCAATTGATCCCAATATAAATGAATACAGCACGAACATCTTTCAAGAATCAATTTCAGTATTAGTCCCGTGGAGCTCAATTTACTTGAAAAAAATTGTTTGTTTATTTTTTGGTTTAAGTTTCTTTGTTTTTCATTTTGTAAGAATTAACAAAATATTTGTCTATTAACAATTAACTTTTTTTATAGAAAAATCTGTTCAAGTGATGGTAAAGATAAAGAATTTCAATGAGAACATTAACAGCGAAATTCTTAAATAGTAATGTTCTCTATCATAAATTCTGCGATTGAACGTTAACCTGAAACGATGGAGGGATATGAGGCGTAGAGTCTACGAATTTAGTTGTATTCCGAAGTAGACGGGGAAAGACCGCCAAGTGTCTGACACCGGGGTGCTACTGAAATTTTTTTAGCAGAAAACACATATTGTGTGAATCATATGATCAGCATTCGCAGCCAGCGAAATTAAAACGAAGAAAAGACTTAAATAAGCTGTAGAAAAATATCCAAAATGCATAGATTAGTTTCTGTGCATTGTATCTACGTTTAGATCTTTTATAAATTGTTACTCGTAAATCACTACTGTGTATTGTTTTGCTTACAATATATGGGCTACCTCAGCACTTATTTATACTCTATAACATAAATTGCCGTAGTGTTATTTTTTTTCATTTATATGGTTTCACAATAAGAAGTTTACAAATAATATACATAAACATTACAATGAAATAATTGTGAAACATTAACCACAAATTACAATATAAAAAGATTGCGTGTTTTTGCTGAAAGTACTTCTTTTAAGTAAGCTGGTTTTTTTATTTTCACTTCACGCAACAAATTAAAAAATGAATTTCTAAAGGAAATAACATTCGTTGCAAATATATCTAGGGTAGTGAATTAGCTGTTATAAGCTTCAGTCATTCGAGTCAATGGTGAACGTTTCCCAGCACTCGTTCGAGGCTTAGGTGTATCAAATAGTTTATATATACGGCATGCTCGAGTGCGTGATCTGACTGGTACTTTATAACTTATTCAATATATCAATACAATCGTACTTATTAATGCAAAAAGCGTACAATAGCTTAACCTGTAATTGTAACCTCCTAGTTTTGAGATTAAATAATTTATATTGTTGTAACAGTTTTGAGTAGACAATTTACTATGATAACATTTGAAATGCATGCATCATAGAATGTCCTTTTGCACTCTTTTAAGGCGTTCTGAGTATTTTTTATAAAAGGGATCTAAAACAGAGATGGCATATTCAATTTGAGAGCATATTAAAGATTTATATAAATACATATAATATGTACTTGGCCGTTTAAAATCGTAACTAGAGCGGATAACATACATCATCTTATATGCTCTATTACAAATATTCTCAATACGAGTTTCTAGTGTTAGTTTGGTGTCTAATGTAACTCCTAAATCTCTTATTTTATGCACCCCATCGAGATTTTCACCGCACAGAAAATAATTAAAATAACTAATACTTTTTTCTTGCTTAATCTTATATACTTACATTAATCTATGCTAAGTTTCAATTAATAAAGGTCACAATAAGCTGTTAATCGGTACAGATATTCTTGGAAATTTAAATGGTCACCAATATTTTTAATCATTTATCACGAAATTAAAATATTAAATATTAAATATTGACTTCTATACTTATTTTATGCCTTATAAAGTTTGTAGATAAATGACAGCAAACTCAAAAGTTCATAGCTGTACCTTTATTGTATTTAATACAAAATAGGTTGATGCCGTTGGTATGTTAAGGTCCAAGCACACAATGTCATTTTCTGTCCCGTTACAGGCCATCCCCATTGTGTACAAGGGACAATGGCGCACGATGGTAGACAATTGATAGTTGAAAATGGATCGCGCCTTGAAATGGCGATTTGGTCAATCGTTTGGGGGCACTTTAAAGGAATCGTGGCATAGCGTTGCCGATGTTGTTCACATAGTCACTCATTGTTGTTTAGTTATGTTTAGTTCGTCACCGACAGCTGACGGTGTAATGAACTTATTTAGTTATTTTAAGGTCAGGAACCCTGACGTACCACGTCTGAGCTACCACGATTCATACATACATATATTTACTTACTGAAGAAGCAGACTTTCTCTGCTTCTTCATTATCATTATAGTACTTTATAAATTCACTGCTGAATATAGCATTAATTAATTCATTACCCCAATGCCACCTGCATCCATCGACTTCCCGCATATCTCGTTAAGTAGTCACTCGAGATGCCTCTCGAGAACTTTTCTCCTCCATTAGTTGTCGGGTCTTCGAGCTATGTGTTCGGGCTATTTCCACTTCAGCTTACTAAATCGTTGGGATATGTCGGTTACTCTGGTTCAACTGTGGATACCCCTATTTCTAAGGTTATCACGCAGAGTAACCCCAAGCTTAGCCTTTTTCTTAGCTCGCTGAGCGACCATAAGCTTCCTCATACAACCACGATACGATCTTTGTTTTGTCCCTGTTCATCTTAAGACCTATCCATTAGGAGGCACTACTGATATCATTGAGCATTGTGGTGAGGTCATCTAGCAATTCTGCTATAGGACCTATATCGTTGACAAACTGAAGGTAAGTAATGCACTCGTCATTTACGTTAATACTTAATAAATTATTTTATTTAGCATTAGTTAAAGTTTCAGGGACGACGTCACTCTATTTTGCAGCTGCAGTTGGATGGATTTCATACTCTGGTTCCGTACCCGGATAGTCACCGTAGCTATAACACCACCCAAATTTCGTTGAAATCAAAGGTATTCCAAATTCGTAAAGTGGTAGGTTGTACTCTTCGGTCTTATGTACAATTTGCTGAAGATTATATATGTGTTCTATGGTACTAAGGCACTTTCCAAACACCGACGTTTTTGGGAGGCTGGAAGTCGTCGAGCCTGCGTGAGAGATGATTTGTAATTACTCTCAAAAACAGCACTTAGCCGCAGCTCAGAAGAGAAGTCGGTGTGTAGATCTTAAATAGAACCATGTCGCTCGAGTGCTGCCACTATGGAGGACAGAACTAAAAAGCTTCTGAAGGACTTCAAAAACCGGTTTTGCACTCGCTTTCAGGAGCTCTGTTGTAATTCCATCCTCACCCGAGCCTTGCCATTTTTAAGGGGCTGGAGAGCTATTCTGATCTCCCTTACGGGTTATCATCGGAATAGTGTCAGATAAGACTAGTTCTTGGATTGTTACGCACATTTGCGTATGGCTCCAACGATGACGTGCCCAAACAAGCCCAAAAAGCCTCTAAATCTGACTCAAAATCTTAGGCGCCCCGGAAACGATGCAACCACATTCAGTTTTTAGTTTTGACAGCTGGTTCTTTCTGGCACACAGATTTCTGGCCAAGACTTTACAACCCTTGTTTC
This sequence comes from Parnassius honrathi, assembly GCA_018247895.1. NCBI lineage: Eukaryota > Metazoa > Arthropoda > Insecta > Lepidoptera > Papilionidae > Parnassius > Parnassius honrathi. The sequence continues at coordinate 4,599 of DWHP01001108.1, forward strand.
GCTCGATCGCTTAGTCAATATGAGCTGTATTGAAGTTGCGTAAGTCCCGCCACATGCATTTGGAAATCTGCCTGTTCAGTTGCTCGTATGCTGTCATATCTGCTGAAGAGTGAAGCTGCATTTGCCGTCTAACATTCATGAGATTAAGAGTGCGATTTTTTTATAGGATTAGGTGAAAACGAGCACACAGTCCACCTTATCGTAAGTGGTTGCTGTGGCACATAGACATCTATAACTATTTTCGGTTACAAATAAAAATGCAAATGTGTTGTCAACTGTGAGAACTAAGATGGAATGCCTTGTCTTCAGTAAAAGGGTATCCGGTTCTCTACACTCACCATACGAAATACAGCAGCATTAAGCTACTATTTTACGCTGGTATTCTGTGAGAGCGTGGTTCTTCTCCAGTCGTGCCGACCTATTCATGCTACTACTATACCACTATCATACCTGCAGCATGGCTCTATCACACATAAATGTGATAGGAGAGTTTTTGGGTTTCCTGTGACGGATCTTGTAGAACTCAACTCCGACCACATTTACAGTTTCCACGCGATTTTAATTCATATTGTCTACTGTGGTGCAGTCTTATTGACACCGAAAACAATTTTGTAACTCGAGTAGAAAGTTTTCGGGGCTATGGATTAGAGCACGAGGACTAAGATGGAATGCCTTGCCTTCAGTAAAAGGGTATCCGGTTCTCTACACTTACCATACGAAATACAGCAGCACTAAGCTACCATTTTACGCTGGTATTCTGTGAGAACGTGGTTCTTTCCCAGTCGAGCCGACCTATTCATGCTACTACTATACCACTATCATACCTGCAGCATGGCTCTACTGCGCATAAATGTGATAGGAGAGTTTTTGGGTCTCCTGTGACGATTATTGTAGAACTTAACTCCGACCACATTTACGGTTTCCACGCGATTTTAATTCGTATTGTCTACTGTGTTACAGTCTTCTTGACACCGAAAACAATTTTGTAACTCGAGTAGAAAGTTTTCGGGGCTATAGATTAGAGCACGAAAGGGGAGGTAGAGCTCACTTCATTAGACGTAGCCGCTCCAGCTTAACGTTAAGATTCGGTATGCTTTTCACCATTTGGTGATTGCTGCCGGTTTTCACATTCGCGAGACCTTGAGATATCACTGAACAGTTGCCGTCTGGTCGTTAAAGTATAGTCAATTTTATTTTTTGTCGATCCATCGGAACTCGAACAGATTCAGTTTCTGTGGGGCCGCTTCTGGAAGAAAGTATCCATCATAAAGAGTCTCTCCTACTCCATAAAGTCATTTAGCTGTTGGATCTTCGGGTTCCTTTATCCTATTCTGGATTTCCCTACCTTCAGCTCACCGTTCTCTCTAGTGTCTTGTTTTGCGTTGAAGTCTCCGATTAACACCGTATAGTGAGTTTTGGCAAAATTTGCGGCTCAACATATGTCTTCATCATACATTTCCTCTACCATATCATTGGAATGTGCCAAGGTTGGTGCATTAACCTGTATGTCCTTCAGCGAATACCGTTTGATGATACTGAGTTTAAGTCGTTGACACACTCCCAATCCCAACGCTGTTAACGAGAGACTTGTGGATGATAAATTCGACACCTGACACAGGGAAATTCTTACAGCCATCTCTCTCATTTCTGCACAGGGTGGATGCCTACTGGCCCATGCCACAAAGGAAAAAGCTGAATTGTTAGGTCCTATCTGCGTCCAACTCCACTGACTATGACGGAGAGGTGCCACAATGTGAGTGCTCCACGCCGGCTGTGCTGTTTACACAGCGCTCGGTTTGCAAGCACTCCAGCATTGTTTGTGTTGTGACACAAGTCAATTTGCCTGATGGAGTTCCTCCCATTGTGCAGAAGATGAGTACTACCAAGTTGGCACCAATTTCAACACGTCTTTTCCGGTACTCATACTCCTAAGGCATTGTCTCGACTTTATGTAAGACAGCTTTGATTCACCCGATACCTAAAAAAGGCGACCACACAGACCCGACTAACTACACGCCTGTTGCCATCATCTCCTTTTCCTCCAAAATAATGGAATCTGTTATAAGCTGCTAGCTCCTTCTCCTCTTGAGGTACCTTGAAGGTCACTAGCTGATTAGTGGCCGCCATTAGGGTTTTAGTTGGGTTTGATCAGCTGGTCACTTCTTGGTTTACCTGACTCACAGACGGGTGAAGGCGGTAGATCCAAAGGGTCTTCGATTGAATTTGACACGAAGCGCCACTTTCTAAGCTTCCTTTTTATGTGCTTGCCAATAAATCGTGTAATTTTATTACCAGTTTCCTTGCTGATCTGAGATCAAGGTACACGTTGCGTGCTCCGATTATAAGCCTACCAATGCTGGTGTTCTACAAGGCTATGGGCTCTTAGTTACGCTGTTCCCTCTGCATATCAATGACATGTTGCAAATGAGTAGCATTCATTGCTATGTAGACAATACACAAGCCCTGCCAATATTTCTCGGGGCCACACCATCAAGTACCGGAACGATTTTATGTCTGAAGATGAGTCGTTGATAAACAAAGTTTCGAATTGGGGACTTCTCCATTTCAAGTCTCAGAAGATAACGGCTTGCACGTTTACCGCTACTAATAACCACTTTGTAGTATCTATTCAATTACAGGGCACTTCCTTTGCAGCCTCAACTAGCATCGGAATCTCGGTGTCAACATATCGATAGATGTACAGTTTTGTGGTTCACTTGGAAGGGAAGGCTAAATGGCCTCTAAAAAGCTTGACATGCTCAGCAGAGCGGGACAGCATTTCATGCCGGCAAACCGCTTATAACTTTACAAGGCGCGAGTTCGGCCTCACTTGGAATATTGTTCTCATCCTTCAGCCGGAGCGCCTCAATGACTTGACTACATCCGGCGCAGAGCGGCTTGAATCGTTGAATACCGAGCTCTTAGTGATCGGCTCGATTCACTATCGTTGCGATGGGACGTTGCATCCCTTTGTATTTTTTATCGCATCTGCCACGGCAAGTGTTTGGAAGAATTGTTCGGATTACTTCCAGCCGCCAAATTTCACTAATGCACATCAAGACTAAGCTCGCAATACAATACACATCATCTGAATGCTTTGCCGTCCATCAATGTTCCTTTTACTAGGAGTTTTCTTCCTCGCACAACCTCTTTGTGAAATCGTTTACCACAGGTGACCTTCAAAAGTACCCTCAAGAAAAGAGCTTACTCCTTTCCTCCTTCCTCCTGTTAGGCCGGCATCGCACCTGCAAATTACTCTGGTGTACACAACATTAGGCGCGTTGTTCATAAGCGGTGGTAGTGACTTATCATCAAGTGAACCGCATGATGGTTTGCCCCCTCCTCTTAAAAAAACTTCGGTTGCCAGATTAGAGGATTACCGTGTCCCCCCCCCTTTCATCAAATAATCCTATAAAGTCCCAGTGCAATTAATCAATCTCTTATTCCAGTTTCAGGATCCTCTTGTCAGTCCTCAGTGTGCGTGCGTTAAATTTTGCCGGTAATAAAGGCTATAAAAATTCTTCTGTTGAACATAGGCCTCCCCCATACGTTGCATCATGGGTTTGATTTGCCATAGTCGCAACGCTTGGCAATCGGGTCAGCAACCGCAGTTTGTTATTTTCATTTGGCCCATCAGCTGTTTCGGTTTTTTTTTGACGTCTGTTACAACACCTACGTGATGATGTGATGTAGTGGATATTTTTACACCGCTACTAAATGTTTGAAATCTTTTTTTTGATATATGTTTTTGTGTGTATATGATAATCTCGATATTTATATACCTATGAAAATAGCTAGGAACATGAAAATGCACGTAGATTATCTGTGCTAAGTTTCATTAAAACCAAATATTTGATTTCAGACTAAATACCAATAAAATTGTATTGGAGTCTAAAAATGCTGTAAGCAAAGCGATCAAGTGGAAGGATGGGACAGAAGAGTTACGCTACACTCCACCCCAATCAGTAGGCAGAAAAAATATTATAGATTCAAAGCAGGAGTTATACAAAAGGTGGTGACAAACTAAAATATATACATGTATATATAATACAATGTAGTAAATTATAAAACATACAAACGCAAGCGCAATTTAACAACTAGTAACGCGCTTATGGACAGTCGCACGCATGATTCAATAATATTGATCGAACGAGTAACTTGTCATTACCAACGTTTTAGAGAACTAATTCTCGCACTTATAACGCTTTTTCAAACTGTAGTTTAGTGTGTGTTGTTTTAAACAAAAAGTTGTCATACCATACTAAGCTTATAGAGAGTTCATTACCAACTAAGTAATTGAAGTATTATCTTTATGTCATATATATAATAACATAAACACATTCAATATATTATATTTATTACATTTTATGGAACCTCAACTTATACCAAATGCAATTTTTTTTATACTTCGTAGAATGATGTGCCTTTTTAAGGCCTACCCACTGAAACATAATATATTGAGATATTCACGCCGACAATTCCAATTTTTATTATGAGCTGCAGTAGCTGACTGGCTAAGTGCTGGCCGTAAATTTTGGAGTATGGGAGCAACCCAAGTTCAATCCCCATCCATACCAGTGCAATTGTCAATTGCAATTTTAAGTGTTAGTCTACCAAGTAATTAGTAGTGAAGGAATCATCGTAGGAAACCCTACATGTATGAAAGAAAAAATATCACGAGGACATGAAAAATCGCCAATACAAAATAACCTCGCCTCAGAATTAGGAGGAGGTCTGTGCCAAGCTGTGGACGCCTAGCAGGCTTTTTCTATATCTTAGATAATGAATAAAAAAGCTAAGCGCTGAAAATGTATTTAAAATGTGTTTACTATAGCCTATTCTAGTTTTTAAAACATTGCCGTATGTAAAATACATACGAAAAGCAGAGGTTTTAAATTTTTTAATATTACATATTCATATTAGAGCTGGCTGCAATATTAAAAATATTTTTAGGTAGTTATAACGAGTATATATCATTCAATAAAATCTACCAAAATGTAGGGCTTTAGTTATATTTTACTATATGGCGTACTCGACTCGGTTAAGATCTTTTTATGTAGTGATTTGTCAGTAAACTAGTTCTTTTAGGTTTTTCTAATAGGAGGATTTCTTACGTCTTACGTTGGGAGAAGACGTCCTACGTTTCGTGGAAAAACGGAGCCGACGCCGCATAGAGGACCCAATCTCTTTACATTTGCAGCGTCTGGAGTCTGATAGATCCACGTACTTCAAATCCTACGTACTCCAGGATCCTGCAAAATACAAAGAGACATTCCTTGCTTCCCGATTTCTGGCCCTCTGAGGTCGAGTCGCGACGATTTTTATCTGTTTCGATAACAAAACCATAAATTAATTAGATATTATTCATATATATATACGCATATACTTACATTTACTTGTACTGCGAAGCCTTGCTTCCTGTCAAATTCATGATTCTAGGTCAACGGGAAAGACTTTTAAGGTTAAATGCATGCTGTAAAGCACCCGAAACGTTCGGAATCTAAAGTCAAAATTAAACGTTAGAAAATCCGTAAGTTTAGTTTCATTTAATGTTTAGTGTTTGCGAAAATATAAGAAGTCACTATTGTAAACTTAACGAAATTCTAAAATATTTTCAAGAAGAATAATATTGGTGTCAAAGATAATAATAAAAATATTTCATCTATTGATGTAATCACAGCTAGACATTACCTCCCTAAAGTTCTAGTTTGGTACAGCAGTATCGACAAACCTTTTATTGATAGCTTGGGGTATGAAATATGATTTATCAAAATGTTAGGAGCAAATGGTGCAAGTCCATTTAGATATCCAAGATTCATTAGTAATCCAGTGTTTCATTCCAGGGTTGGGACAAAAATCAGTTACTTGGTTTCACTGTTGAAAAATTCTCAGTAGCATCGAGTTTGAAAGTTGACAGTGCTTAACCACCGTGCATTGGAAAGCGTGTAAACTCATTGGTCCTACGACTGATCTGGTCATGCAGGATTACCGTACTATCAGACCTTGAAAGTGAGGAAGTAGAGCAGTGCACTTGTGCTTGCGCATAATATTTAGGCACTGTGAATTCATCCAGGGCAGGTGGTTAGTCTCCGTTGATACTGGCCACTATGACTTAAACCCGGTCTGTAGGACATTATTATAAAATATAGACTTTAAGTATTGAACCAAAGGAACCGGCATCGCAAGTAATACCACTCTGTCAGAGGTACGAGAGTCCCACTAATACCTGTTGTATAAAACTTGTTGCTCCGCGTTGTGCACCATTCCGCAAGTGATCATGTTAGTCAATTGAGCATCGACAAAAATGTCGTATTGCAGTGTATTTTCTTGCAAAAACAATCAAAACCGTCCAGTCTTGGATATCTAAATGTACTTGCACCATTTGTTCCTAACATTTTGATAAATCATATTTTATACCCCAAGCTACTACTAGAACTTTAGGGAGGTAATGTCTAGCTGTGATTATATCAATAGATGAAATATTTTTATTATTATCTTTGTCACCAATATTATTTTTCTTCAAAATATTTTAGAATTTCCTTAAGTTTACAAGAGTGACTTCTTATATTTTCGCAAACACTAAATATTAAATGAAATTAATCTTACGGATTTTCTAGCGTTTAATTTTGACTTTAGATTCTGACCGTTTCGGGTGCTTTACAGCATGCATTTAATGTCGCGCCTTTGACAAGATGCGGAACGTGCTGAGATGACGCGGCACAAAAACGATCATATCTAAGCAAACAGACAAAACAGACCAAGGAAAATTAAAGTAAAAAATGTCTTGAAATAAAAAGCAATAGCATAAAAAGGCTTTAATCGCAGTAACGGTATTTAAAGAAAAAAGAAACAAGTTTTCAAGAAATGCTAGATTTGCTGACGGTGACATCTTTGATAAAAAGAGAAAACAAACAGGTACTAGAAAAGATAAAAAACTGAAGAATGCAAACTTTTAAGACTGGAAAACTGCCCAGAACTAAACATTTCATAGAGTTAAGATGTTTCACCTTAATACTTGATTATTAAAGAAAAGTCTATCGCTATGTACGTTAAACTTTTTGAACATGTTTGCCTGCACCACGAACATCGACTAAGTGGCGGTACTCTCAATAGCCGACCAGGGTTTACTTACTATGCGGTGACGGCATTCAAAGTTAGAGTGGATAGTAACCCTGATAAAAAATTATAGTAAATTGGTCATGAATGAAATGAAAATTAAACAGTTGATGGAATACCATGCTAGCAGCCAAAGGCGTTTGATATTATATCCGATTACTCCGATGAAGTTACTGACGAATGAATAAAAACAATAACGCGTCAGTAACTTCATCGGAGTAATGAAGTTACTGACGCGTTATTGTTTTTATTGGTCGGTATAAACACAACGTGGAAACTATCCATAGCCAACTTTTTGGTTCAATTTGAATTAAAATCTGAGTTTGATCTGTTTTTCAAAAACTGGCCATAATTCTACTAACGAATATAATCAATTTTTTTTTAGACTAAAAAAACCCTTCACTGCTGGCCATATGAGGAAGCTCAAAGTCACTCAGCGAGCTACGGAGATGGCCATTCTCGGGGTTTTCCACATAATAAACTTAAATATAGGGATATCCACAGTAGAACCATAGTGAACAACATAACTCAATTGATGAGTAAGCTGAAGTGGCAATGGGCTAGCCATATAGCTCGAAGAACCGACAACCGATGGGAACAAAAGGTTCTCGAGTAGCAGCTTCGGACCGGTGGGTGAAGTGTAGGGCGACTCCCCAGTAGATGTGGTGACGTGGTAAAGCATGCAGGAAGACGATGAATGCAGGTGGCCCATGACCATGCTTTGTAGCATTCCTTGGGGGAGGCGTATGTTCAGCAGTGGATCTGTAAAGGGCTGTAATGAATGAAAAAGCACAAAAAGTCACTTTTACCATAGCTGAATTTATGCGGACTATGATGATTTGTTTGTCGATAAAAATATTGACAGATTGGTAGGGACCTTACGTTGCTTACGCATATTGACAACGGCTTCAGTGTATCGACACGTGTACAATTTGATGGTATGCGTAAATAAAATAGACACAAACACAAATGCTGTAGCATACATAGCAACGCTGAGTGACTATAATAGAGTTTTGATAAAACAAGTTCGAATTTTGGCTGTAACATTCCAAACCTAATAATAAATTTAGGGGTATTGTTAGCCACTTCTTTCAGCAGGGTTACCCTATAAAGCATTTCTAAGGTCAACTTTTAGAAGAACATCTGCATTAGAATTTCTTAAAAAGTAGGCACTGAATGTACCGCAGCCTACCGCCATCTTTAGTGCCAAAGCCTAGTTGAGTAGGCTTAATTTTGTTTTAAGGTTTGAGATTATGTGCCTGCAAGCTAACTTTGAAGTTAATCGTCAAAATGTGGAACCAACAGCAATGAGCCATTTAAAAATGACAAGATTGCGTCTAAAGTGTCTTATTCGGAATTTTATTATAATTGCGTATTCTGTGGGGGGGGGGGCGGAATTCCGCTCAAGACAACAACAGCTCGGGGCAAGCTGAACAAAAAGACCAAGGCAACCTCTGCCACACTATCCGTGAATTTCCGCAATATCAGAGGACTTCACTCGAACTTAAACACCGTCCATTACCGTCTCGAGACGGCGAAGCCAGCTCCGCTCTTTCTGGTTGAGACGCAGGTGTCTTCTCCGGCTGATGCTTAGTATCTCTTCTACCCGGGGAAATTACAAATTAGAAGACTTCTTTGTCGCCTGGGCTGGAGTTTGCGTAAACGTCAGAGAAGACATCCGTTCTCGACGCCTCGGCAGTTTTGAAGGTTTGGACCCGTCTATCCTTTGGCTACGCGTAGAGAGCAACGACCAGCCGCGCGTCCACGGGTGCATCTATAGGTGCCATAGCAGTAATTCCGAAACAGACCGACGCTTCGACCACGTCCAAATGGCTACAGATTCGTTTCTACAGCAGATCCCCTCCGCAGAGATCGTAATCCTCGGCGATTTTGACGCCCAACACGCCGAATGGCTTGGTTCACGTTTAACCGATCATGCGGGGAGATTCGATCATTTTGCCTTGGCGTAAGGTCTGACACAACTGCTTACTTCACCTACACGGATTCCAGCTGACCTCTCAATGGACAGATGTGAGGTCTTCGTCGATGCCCCTCTTGGCTTCTCGGATCATTGTCTTGTCCGGAGTGTGGTGCACTCACGCTGAAACCGCCGTGTTTGGCACTATAGTACAGCTGATTGGGATAGGATGCGGTCCTTCTTTGCATCCTACCCTTAGGGTGGGTTTGCTCCTTACCGGACGATCCCAACTATATGTGATGCTGACTCTTTCGCTGATAGGGTACTTCAGGGTAAGAAACTTTTTATTCCTTCTTCTGTGGTACCCAGCGAAGGCAGATATCAGGTATGGTTTAGTCGCTCCTGTTAAATAGCATTATGCTATAATCAGGAGTGCTACCGGGCCTGGGCATCAACGTCCCGGGATATAAACACCAGTGCCCTAAAAAGGAAGTATAATTCTGCCTCCGGGTCCTTCAAAAGAGTCATTCCCAAGGCAAAGTCATAGCACCAAGGCAGAATTGGCTAGAAACTAGTTCGCCTTCCTTCTGGAACACGTGTATTCCGGTCTCTCGCCAAGGCGGTCCAAGGGAATTTCTGTCAGCCATCTCTTCCATCTCTGCACAGGGAGGACGACTCACTGGCCCATGCCGCAAGGGAGAAAGCCGATCTGATTGGCTCTTTCTTTAGATCCAACTCGACTCTCGATGACTGGGGTTGTGAGTGCTCCACGACGGAGGTGCGATTCACACAGCGCTCGGTTCGCAAGACACTCCTCTCCCTAGACATCCACAAGTCGAAGCCTGACGTAATCCCCCCAATTGTGCTGAGGATGTGTGCTCCAGAGTTGGCACCAGTTCTAACGCGCCTTTTTCAGTACTCCTACTCCCTAGGCGTATTCCCGAAATCATGGAAGACGCCTTTCGTTCACCCGATCCCTAAAAAAGACGACTGCTCAGATCCGTTAAACTACAGGCCTATTACCATAACCTCTTTGTTTTCCAAAATAACGGAATCCATTATAAACTGCCAGCTCATGCAGTACCTTTAGGATTGCTGATTAGTTACCGCCAATACGGTTTTCGTCGGGGCAGTAGAGTCCAAGGTGGAGGCATTGGTCGTTATTTTGGACATTGCGAAGGCCTTCGATCGGATTTGACAGAAGCGTTTCTTTCGAAACTCCCTTTCTATGGGCTTCCCGTGAAATTGTTCAATTAGATCACCAACTTTCTTGCTGATTGGAGCATCAAGGCTATTGTAGACGGTGCAAGCTCCGATTACAAGCCTATTAACGCTGGCGTTCCACAAGGCTACGTGTTATCACCAACGCTGTTTCATCTACATAAAAATGATATGTTGCAAATCGGTAACATAAATTGCTGACAGCACTGGTGATGTTCTGTTCACCGGCTGACTGACTGGTTAGACACGACTAATTAAATGTTTATATGAATATTTTATTTTACAAAATAAAAGTAATGCGTTCAATTCAAATTATTGATAGACAGTTGACGTTGACTTTTTTAACCACACCGCATAATAATATTTAATAAATTTGAACCAGCAGTTGGTCGTTAAAACTAACACGCTATACCATATACCGTAGTGTGTTTTTCTCGCTCCTCCTAAAAGTAACAGACTTCTTGTTTAAGAATTAGTATATGGCTTCTCCGGTTGGTTGAATACTTAACGAATAAAGGTTCACATTAAACCACAATTCTACCTGATAGACATTCTTCTTTGCGCTGGTAAATTTCAATCACTGGTCATGCTTGCCAATATAATTCACTTAGCACGCATCTAGGATACAAACCAATCTATCTGTACCTATGCCACTAATTACGAGGCTTTTTAACATAACATTGTTACAACAGTAAATCGCGTATTAACTCACATTGTATGAAAGTGTTCCCAATGATAATAGGTAAGTAATATGTAAGGCTGGACTATTAAAATGCAACCTCATGCTTATGCGTATAAAGGCTTTTCTCCTTTGGATATTGTCGTCGTTATGTAATCTCGAGTGTTCGAGTAATACTTTCCGGTCGTAAGAGTGGAATGGACTGGATTGGCTTACAAAGTTTAACATTTATTTTATCGAGTTTAAAAGCGTGTTGCAGGAAGCAGAGAATTATTTATTTGGGAAACGTGAAAGTAAACTTTACTCCAGAAAGCGACAACGATAATTCGACCAGGGACATCAGCGATTATTAAAGACCTCACCGAAAAACTGGCAATTTCGGTCGACGTAATTGTATACTTGCTGTGCGTGTGGATAAATTCATCCATTTTTCATCCTAACAGGCTTAGTTGGTAAAGGCTACGTATTTTCATTCGGAGCGAACTTCACAGAACTTCCTTATTTTTGATATATTTATGATTTTCAAAAGTAACATTAATTTGGTTCATCTTCAATATATTGCCTCTTTGGTGAATAAAATCCATCTATGGCATCCCCCTTGCTAAATTTGTAACTCACTTCTGCGGCGTAAAGAGCTTTGTCCCTTTTTCCCATTCATTCTTTTTACAAGTCCATAACACTGGAGCATTCCAGTTAAATCCAGGAAACACCAACTACTTGCAAATCACTCTTTACTCTTATTACACAATTTCTCACCTTATCTTTCAAAGTCACCCTAAACTACTTCTTCATTACCGGATTACAACAAAATCAATTCCACTCTTATGCTTCTTCAGTCACATTCAACTTTAATATTAGGGTAGGGTAGAACAGATTCGGAAATTGCAATAAATGCCTCTTTTGTCACATTACGAGTTCCCACAATAGTGTAAAGAGCTCCATTAATCGTTCACCTTTCACCTTGGTGGAATAACTACGTATTTTGTATACTATAAGAAACATTGAGCTGATATCAGGAATATTCTGCGGCACAGTTGATATAAATAGTGTGAAGAGTTCTCCTGTACTTTGATTAAACTTTAATGTTTTTTTATAAACGACAACGTTGACAAGCGAGTGCTAAGTCCACCTGATGATAAGTTGATGCTGCGGCTCAAGGACATCTACACATATTCTCGATTCAGAATCAAAATTCAGACGCGTTGTCACTCCTGAGGACTAAGATAAAATGCCTCTTTTCCACCTAAAATGGTCTTCGGAACTCTCTACACTCACCGTATTGTAACGCTCCCCCGCCCTCACTCACTACATATATGTAAAAATATTAACATATTAAATATAATTAATCCCCCTTTATTTTAAAAATTATATATATGTGACCAGAATAAATAAGATATGTTTTGATCTTCCTAAATGATCTTTCTAAAGG
>DWHP01001109.1:0-16961 GCA_018247895.1 Parnassius honrathi
TTCATTTACCACTGGTTCGCAAAAAAAAACCTCTGTCCTAGGAAGAACCAGCAAGAAACCCTTTTTTTAATAATATTTTTTTTCAAATAATAGCTTGTAATCATGTATGTTACAATTAACAATTATAAGTAGCTAGGTAGCAATCACTTTTTTCTTAATATTTAGTAACCCTTTTTATATACAATCTTTATTCAATAAATTTTGAAACTTGGCAGATGTCAAATTTTGTATATTTTCTGGGATTTTGTTGTAAAGGCGCATATATCGCCCCAAGAATGGATTACTGACTCGGTGGAGTCGATTAGCTGGTACTTACTAGCTTGTATAAAGTGTAAAGGAGTTAAAGCTCTGACTTCATGATGTGAAAATATTTTATATTTCTTTTAATTCATTGAATTTGGCTTTTACTTTTTTTTACCCTTTTGAGTGCATTAAGGAGTATAAAGTGTTCAGAGTTAGTTTTAAATAACTGTACTAAAACTCGACCAAATATGAATGAGTTTTAAGTACTGTAATTTGGACCCATAAACATATTATTATTGCATTTAATTGATAGTTTTTCAGAGCTTAGTTAGTTTTTGGATGATTTTGCAACTATCTGGATTGAATCTTAATTTGGCCACCCTCGTAGTGGATTTTTTTCTCCAAATTTATGGTTATAGTCCACCCCCGAAGTGTATATATAATCTGTTTAATAAAAAAAGAATTCTCAAAATCGGTTTAAATTTGACGAAGATATCGCGTGACACACATACAACAAAAAAGAAAAACAAAGAATATCCGGTCGAATTGTAAAACTTAAAACTTTTTCGAAGTCAATCAAAAACAAGTCTATCTATACAAACAAATAAAATTAGAGTGCCTGTTGGTAATTTCAAAATAACAGCTTTTTACTAAATGCGTATGGAAGATGTGTAAGTAAGTAAAAAGCTGTACTTATGACAAAAACACAGTTTAAATTTTTTGTATGTTTACTACTTTTATAATAAATTTTATACTACCTTTATATTAAAAAAATAATAAGGCTTGCACTCAAAAAACTGAAAGCTTAAATTACACACGGGAGAAGTCGCGCAGAAGAGCAAGTTTTTAATAAGAAACAAACTTCGCTTTGTTCCGCTGTTCTTAGTTTGGCTGGCGCAGTACAACGTATTGGTAAACTGATAATGGTGATATTAACAATCTACACGAATTTTAAACGTGGTAGAGCCATGTAGCTATATTATGGTTGCATCACGAATAGGATGGCTCGACCGGGGTAGGACCACGCTGCTATGTTTTGTAAAGTGAGTGTAAGGAATATTTTACAAGAAACCAGGCATTGCATCTTAGTTCTCAGGGTCGTCACTCCTCACCACCGCAACTGTATTTTGTTTCTTAATTGAGAATAGACGAATATATCTATGGGAAACAGTCCAATTGCTGATAAGTAGATTTAACGTCAGCTGTACTGTATGCTCAATTATTACCCTTATTTCACAACAAAACCAATATTTTTTAAATACATATTAAATAACATTACAAAAATATATTTTATTTAATATGTGTTTATTAAATAAAGTATTTGTAAAAAATCCTCCTATCCTATTAATTTTCTATCGTATTTACAATGGGGAGCGCTTAATGGAATTGTTCGGATTAATTCCAGTTCATCAAACGGAGATAAAAAAAAATCTTTTTCTCGGTTTCTTTAAAAACATATTGGCCCGAAAAAATACTCTTAGTCCATATAAATATTGTTCTATGTGAGATTCAAACTTGCAACCGCTAGTGCTACAGTCAAATGCTTAACCATCGCGCTATCGAGCTGTCAATTAGTGAATACATATTTCCAAAATATTTTTATGACTAATGTGTTTCATTAGTCCGGAACAGTATACAGATGGACGAAGATCTTGCGGTTGTTTCAATCTGAACTCAGTCAAATTGAGGCACATTTGCGTACAAATCTTGGGTTAAAATGTCAGCGTAACGTCTCATTATTTTACACAGGATAATTAACTTTAAGAGAGAATATATAAGGGACCTATTTTTCTTTATATTCCTCTTTTACCCTACTGTGGCAGAAACCAAAAGGATAATAGTATTTTCCTTTTGGTTTCCGCCCGATGCACGTTTAAGTGCTCCCTACATTCTATCGAAAGTCGATATAGCGCTCAATAGAAATTGCCTCTTTAAGGGAGCTGGACGGATGCCGGTGGGTTGGCACTCGAAGCTTTTTATTGTTTTGAGTTGTGATCAGGAGGACACTGCTCGTCTCCTGTTACATTTCGCTCCGCTGCTTCATACATAGCCCACGGGATGATTGTATGGGGTGTTAGTAGTTTCTGTTACGCCGTTACTACACGTCACGTTAATGCTTCTGTGTTTCGTATGCAGCTTTATGCTATTCTATATCATATTTGTGTGTGAGCGTGGTGCTAATACGGTCGGGGCGAACCATTCCTGCTGCAGCTACAATTGCAGCGTGGCTCTACCAAAAATGTGTCAAAGTTTTCGACAGTTCATATTTAAAATTTATTTTACACTGATGTGTTTACGTGCATACCGATTGAGATATCATTCATTAGTCAAAGAACGTAACGTAGTGGCGGTGTAAGAATCTCCTACTCACAACATAACTAAAACAATATAAATAAAATAAGGACATCGTCAATGTAGTCGAAGTCATATAAATACGCATTATTAAGAATGACTCGAAAACTGCTGGTCAGATCTTGATAAAATTTATATGGAACTACATGAGAAGCACTATCATTGAAATAAAAATGAATCATCAAAAATCGGTTCACTTAGAAAAACGTTTTCAGGTAACACTTAAAAAAACAGTCGAATTGAGAACCTCCTCCTTTTTTGAAGTCGGTTGAAAATATAGTTGGAACGTGGCTCTATCACCTACAACGTATAAAACTTTAAACAGAAAAACAGATTTGTATCCAATTTCGTCATGGTCAACAAGGAAGGGCCTTCACTCAAAGCTCGCCTTGACTTTGGTTTTGCAATCAAAAAAGTTTCAACAAAAAAAATTGTACAGTAGCTTAAACTTTACAAACTTTCGCCTTCCGATCATACATAAGGTACAAAGTATAAATTTATTGCTTCGCCCTTGACATAAGTGGAAATCCGTAAGTACATAACCTATTTATAGTAATAAAAACAGAAACGTTTCCAGCTACAAACTTTTCGGGAACTTTCCTCGTGCTCACCTGTTGCGTTCATAATTTAACGATTGCTCAATCCATAATTTGGCAGAAAAATCTTATTTATAAAGGTTTCAAATGGATAAAGTAGTAGAAAGTTAACACAGTGTGTATGTAACTTGTGCTTGAACCTTGAACGTTTCATTTGAATAAAATACATGTATAATGACATTTTATTTCGAAACTCGTTTGTTAGTGATAGTTCTTCTGTACGTGTATTTGTCACAGAACTATTTAAACGGCAGGACCGATTTTGAAGAACTTTTTTATGTGTCATTTAGTCGGTACCTGGTTAATTTAGATTTTCAATTAGACCCGGCAGGTGGCGCTGCTGTCAATATCTAGAAATCAAATGTACGAAGTCGGGGCGTAGTACATTATATAATAATAAGTGCGTGCTGTGTCGAAAGAGGAACTTATGGTCGCCATACACGGTCAGTTCAATTGATCGTTCCAACTGATCAGTTCAAACTAGGACTGTTGATATTTTTTAAAATATCGGATTTTTGATATATCGATAATTATGAATATATCAATATCCGATATTATAAAAAATATCTACAGTCCTAGTTTGAACTGACCAGTTGGAACGATCAGTTGAACTGACCGTGTGTGTTGTCCATAAGAACTTATTTCATGTCGTGCTCGTGCTAATCCGTGGCGGAGGCGTTTCGTGCGTGTTGACACACTTTCTTGTCTTTTCGTCTACCGCCGAACACGTGATTGTTTTCATTTACCGTTGAACACGTGGCTTTGTTGTGTTAAGACAGTGCGATAGTACTATTACTATTTTCGTTTAGATAAGTGACAAACGAGCACACAGTCCACTGATGGTAATTGGTTTTTGTGGCCCATAGACATCTACATCTATCCTCGATTACGAATCAAAATGCAAATGCGTTGTCATCCTTGAGGACTAATATGGAATGCCTCCTTTCCAGTAAAAAGGGTTTCGAGTTCTCTACACTCACCGAAACACCGCAGCGTTAAACTGCTATTTTACGTTGGTATTCTGCGAGAGTGTGGTCCTTCCCTGGACGAGCCGACCCATTCGTGCTCCAACTATACTATTAATATAGCTGCAGCATGGTTCTACCACGCACTATTACCTTGGCTTGGGTTTTTTCACCACTTATCACCTGGTGGGATTGTAGAAGTATTAAGTAAAACGGTGCAGCCCTGGTTTCTTTTAAGCCATGGCGATAACTTTGATAAATCGGAAGCTATTTTAAAACACCCGGAATATTAATAGTATCACAAGTGTAACATACTTCTAACCGAAACGAGGTTATGGATATAGGAGGTAGGTTCCATGTGGTAGCGGCAAAAGAGAATACAAGGGTTGTGTAATGACAGAATCGCGAATCATAATTGACTAGATAAAATCATTATAAAGATGACACTGAATGGTTTTTTTGAAGAAATTTTAAAATGAGACTGTGTGAAACTTATATCAAATGAAAAGGCTTAACATTTTTATGGGAATATTGAGAACACATTAAAAATTCGCCCACAGCTTGTTGATCTGATCTGTGTATGTTGATTACAGCAAATCATCTTGATTTGGCATAATCAAAACGCTTGGCAGTCGAATGGCCGAAGAAATCACAGTACCTGATGTCTTGCATCTCTGACGCCCTTTGATAATTTAGCTCTAACGTGTAGTTACACAAGTTCCCCATTGACAACCTTCCAGGAAAAACCGTCCTTAAGTAAAGCGGGAAGCAATGAGTACCAATTAATAAAAAAAAATACAAAAAAAAATTCTTGCGGTTTCCACTGGGTACAGAACTTTTTTTTTTTTTTTCTTGATCCTAGCCGCTGAGCTATCTTTTATGACTTATCATTTCTGTGACAATCTTCTTTGAAAATTGTCTGTCGCCAAGGTTATTTTTTAAATATAGATTTTTCAGTTTAATTTGAACACAAAATGTTAATTTATACATTGAGACGACTATTGCGTTTTAATTGAAATAATATTTTATTTAGTATATTTTATTTGTACAGTTCTAAATCAAAAAAGAATAAGAAATTAGGGAAGTGAAAGTTATAAGCATTTCCTAGGGGAATTTTATTTTCAAGATCCTTCAGTGTTCACCCTAATAGTAGGGAAATAAGGAAATATACAGTCCACTAAATTTAAAAATGACGTTGGGACTGGGACCATTCCTTAGGGACTCGTAATCTTAGTCATCAACCCTTTCTTTTGAGAGAGAACAAGGTTCTGAGTCGAACGTCTTACTCAGTGTTCACGTCTACCTCGTTGTTCCCGAACCTAACGTGGTGTGGTATTGGTCTGTGAAAAGAAGGTCAATAATTGATTGATCACTGCTGCAGAGCGCGAGATGAAGAACGTTGCCTCCGTTTCAATTGGTATATCGTTTTAATACAACAAAACTCGAAAAATCTGTTAGAAGATATGTGGGACAAAATTAAACTTTTAATACTAAGTAAGAGCCGACTTCAAAGAACTTAAAATATTAAAATAATTTCCAATAATAGTTTCTAAAGCTGTGCTAATTATATACAATTACAATAAATTATAGTATATTGATGGCTTGGTGGTTAGATAGATCAGAGAATATAATAGTGGGTTTCGCGGAACCTATGGGTTCCGTGGAAAAATCACTAGGGTTCAGCGAAATTATTTATTTTTGCTTGTTAAATAATTCTACACATACGTACAATTAATATTTTTAAAAAGCACAAAATATGATATGAGAATAACCCATTACTGATATGTAGGTACGTAGGTAGTTACCGAAAATTATATTATAATATTTCAACTGAACTGTCTATGAGGTGAGTGAACTGTATATCTATTTGTTGTCATACTTACAACAAAAGTTTGGGAACCCCTGCCTTAGATGGTAGATTGCACAGTCTTAGCGTAACTGAAGTCTATTATCTCTTTCTCTTGTCTTTTTAGTCACCCGCTAGTAAGAGGAGAAAATGATACTTATTATAGATTGTTGTTCTGAATCGTGTACAATATACTGGAATTTAGTCTTTTACCCTATTGTCTACAGATACAATACAGCCATTAATCTTCTCGCGAAGAAGCGACACGTGTAAAAATAAAACACAAGAGAAAACCGCTGTTTCCATGCTGTTACATTACCTGTTGAATATAACAAAGCACGGGTTGCTTGTTTATGTTTATTAAACAGAATTATTATCGATTATGTTTATTTTATTACTATGTTTATACTTACGAATGATTGAAGTATCGAATCCTAGTTGGACTTTACATAAAAGAAGACATGTCTCCTTCCTTTCCTTTCTCTGCAGAGTGTGACCCCTTGTCGTCACGTTCGGCAACGTTTTTATTATTAATCAAGACGTTAAAAATAAGAAAACCATTATGTACAATATGGCCTTATGCTAATGTGCCAATATAAATACTTTCTTTCTTTCTCTATCCACCATTAAAACCTATAAATGTAAAAAAGGACATAGGCCTCCCCATAAATTGCCTTATGTATTATTACTTCCTGGCGTCAAGTAACCTGCACCGCTGTGTTTCCTTCGCAAGGGAGAGCAGGGATGGCAAACCAATGGCACGCGTGCCATCTATGATACGTGACACAATATTTTGGGCACGGTACCGATCACAAAGTTCGCTATGAAGTATTATATTACGAACGAACGCTATTGCTAATGACGCATTGTTTGTTTAATCATCGTCATCATTACAGGCCTTCATAAGTCCTTCCCCAAGGCATACATAGGTTACATACATTTACACATAGCGTAATTGTTAATTTCGTTGACACAACAGTATTTAAAAGTTCATTTGTGTTATATTTAGGATTTTACAACCTCAACAATATAAGTTATTTGTCATTCTAATCTGCAACAACAGAAGTCACGCTAATGTTACTTTAATTTGAATTACGCGTATAACTGAAACATTTATTATTTCAGTTATACGCGTAATTTATTATATCTATATGTTCAGTGGTGGTCTTTTTTTGATTGTAATGGATAGATAAACAAATTAATAGTGATATGAATGTGTGGATAGTTATAGTAAAAACATTTACAAAGAAAATAATGTTCTACTTGAAGAGGTCTATTTTCATTGGCGTATTACACAGGAAAGTACCGGACATAGCTAAAGAGCGAGTCATTCACGAGGATCGTAAAGCCGTCGAGCGATATCCATTTGAATTAAAGGGGAAGCTGACTCCTCCGCTTTAAGGCGTTAAGGTTTAGTCTTCTTTTAATATTAAGAAAACTAAGTGACTTTATTTTAAAATGATACCTAACCCAGATAAAAATGTACCTAAGCTAAGGGAGGTAAAATAGGAGATGAAGTTTGTAATATAAATATTAGAAATAATACATACAAGCATTTCACATTCTCAAGCCGGGGTTTTATTTCTTCTCTATGCACACTATGTCACAGCGTCGACGTCTGAATGTGAAATTATTTTAAACTTTTTAATTCTTGATTTTTTAATTCTTTTGTGTCGTTTCTGTTTCTTTTTTATTACCTATTTTACTATTTAGACGGTTTTTCGTTTCTGTTTCTTTTTTATTACCTATTTTACTATTTAGATTAATTTCAACGTCACATATATTGGAGAAAAAATTCCGTCTCTAAGAATGGAAAATTAGGGGATGAGGGTTTTAAAACCAAGTATTTAGGCGTCACTAGTTGTTAACTTGCTTAGAGCTTGGACCCATGCGAATGTGGAAAAATAAACTTTTTAAAAAGAAACACTTCAAAAATTAAAAAGAATGCTATGCATGCAGTATATCTTATATATTTTTGTAAAATTAAGGGAAAGATTTAAATATCTTCTTCTAAATCAATGGAGATCATTAATTGATATTAATGATCTCCATTGATTGGTCAGGAAGGTTTTAAATATAATTAATACCAGGTCTTTTTAAGGAAATAAATACGTTTCTTGTGAATTTGCAGTTTTATAAAATTTCAAAAATATATCAGGAAAAAACAGATTTATATGTGTCAAACATCACATGCACACTGTCTTTTTAGGACTGACGGGTAAAAAGAAGCTCTAGGATTGCTTTTCCAATGATCAGATAAAAGTTATCCATCGAATAAGCCGGACTGAATGTAATTGTAGAACAATTATTACTATTTTATTTCTACAACTATAATTATTAATTTGATTATGTTGTATTTTATTCTGTGAATAAATTTTATTTTAGAATTAAAAAATCGGCCTTGGATGCGTCGAACTATATTAGTATACGTAGTAGTATTACCTTAATGCCTGGATGTAATTTTGCGTACTTTCCTTAAACAGCTTCGTTATATGAATATAAGAAATAATTATTTCGGAGAATCACCGCGCTTACATCTTAAGAAACTTGATAAACTCGATAATGCAGGTGAAGCAAAAACATAATAAATAATATTCTGCAGCGTGGATCTTCAAAAGGGAAACCAAGTCGTTCACGTCAAGGTCATTTTTAATATAAAATAGATTCTTACATCATTTGTATTCGGTTTTATTTTTAAGCACAACATTATGAAAAAACGTACTGTTATCACACCAAACACTCCTTTATCAGGGTTAATTGCGTAGAATCATAATGAAATAATAAAATATTTTGTAAACCCTACTTTTGGATCACTAAAAGTAAGGTTCACAATGTTTATGTTTTATTGCTATTACTACAAACTACAGATAAGGATTTCTTTCCTTCATCACTCTTTTAATGGTATAATTTTAAATGCAAGATTTAAAATTCGAATATATTTAAACGAAAATTTAGGTTATTTTTAGTACGCAACATAACGAAGTTAAAATTATTATAAATTAATGATAGTATGATTCTTAGTTTCGTAAATTAACTTAATTTAGTACGGTATTTATTGCATATTTACTTATTAAAATGTTTTTATTTGCAAATTTATTCGAGTCACCATTTAATTGCGCATATTTACATAAACAAGCTTTGTAAAATCTTATGCTAAAATGAACAGTCAATAATACCACTAAACTGTATCATGATCAGCATGATCATTACAGCCCTTCACAAGAACAGACTGCTAAATATAGGCTTCGCCCTAGGAAAGTCACAAAGCATGGTCCTGAGCCACCCGGATCCAACGACTTCCAGCATGTCTCATCAGGTCATCACTCCATCTAGTGGAGTGACGCCCTGCACTACGCCTGCCTCGAGAACCTTTTTTCCTTTCTTCTAGCTATATAGCCGGCCATTGCCACTTCAGTTTACTAATTGTTTGGGCTATGTCAGTCACTCTGGTTCTACTGCGGATATCCTCATTTGTAAGATTATCACGCAGAGAAACTCCGAGCATATTCCTCTCCATAGCTCGCTGAGTGCCTTCGAGTTTCTTCATACGGCCAGCAGTGAAGAACCACGTTTCATATCCATAGGTCATCACTGGCAACACGCACTGGTGGTAATGGAACGATGTACTCGCCATTGACGTTAATACTGTATCATTCCCAGACCAGTAGCTTAAAAACGTCTTTCAATGCAGAGATGAAGAGTTTCGGAGATATTACGTCACCTTGTCTTACACCCCTCTGTAGTTGGACAGGTTTCGTACTCTGGTTCTGTACTCGGATAGCCATCGTAGCCCTACTGTACAAACACTTCAGTACCTCAATATACCTAAAGTCAACTTGGCGCCGCTAAAGGGATTACACACCGCCCAAAAGCTGGAAACAAAGGACGTCTTATAGTCCACACACGCAAGACAAAGTGGCAGATTGTACTCTTCGGACTTCTGTACAATTTGTCGGAGGTTATGTATGTGGTTCATGGCGCTAAAGCCTTTTCGGAAACTGGCTTGTTCTGGCTGGAAGTCGTCGAGTCTGCGTGCGAGACAATTCGTAACGACTTTCGAAAACAGCACGTAGATGCGGTTCAGAAGGGAAATCGGTCTGTAGTTCTTCAAGAGAGCGTTGTTGCCTTTCTTAAAGAACAAGACCACCGCATTTCTGCTCCACGCCTTGGGAGTAGTGCCACCATGGAGGACGGAATTGAAGAGCTTCTGAAGGATTTTAAGTATCGGTTTTCCACCCGCTTTCAGAAACTCCGCTGTAAACTTATCCTCGCCATTGGACTTGCCGTTTTTAAGGTTCTGTAGAGCCATTCTCATCTCGCTCAGACTGACGTCCGGGATATCATCGCAATAGTGTTGGATAAGACTTGCTTTTGGATCGTTACTCGTCACACTTGCGTGTGACTCCATCGATGACGTCTACAGTTGGCCATAGAACCTATCAATTTCACTCATTCCGAGTCCCGTGCCCCGTGTCCTCAGGTGTCCCGGAAACGATTCTGCTGCATTTGGTCTTCAGCTTCGACAGTTGGCTCTTTCTGACGGACAGATCCCTGGCAAAGGCTTTGGATCCCTGGTTGCGCTCGATCGCTTCATCAATATTTAATGTAATTTTTTGGAATTATACACTAAACTATTTATAGTTCCCAAAAATCTACAGATTGAACAATAAATAACAATCATTATCATCCATATCTTTTTATTCGTATAATACCTTATGCAGATCACTTTTTATGGCACTAAAGCCGCACCCTGACCATCCTTATGGTAAGTGGCAACTGAAGCGCATGGACACGTGTAACAAACTTTAATCATAGAAGGTTACAGATACGGTGTATCCCCCACCTCCCCCAGCATGTAACTATGGTTGGCTCACCATACACTTAGTGATAATGGAAGCATTGCTTCTTGGCGGTGGACAGAAGTAAAATGGGGGTTATTATCACTCTATCCATCAATCCATTACAGCCTATAAAAGTCAACTGGGGAAAACCCTCGATTCCTCATAGGGGAGATTTTGCCATAGTTGCCACGCTTGGCAGGCAGGTTGGCAACTGCAATTTTTCATTATTTTAAGTTGTTATCAGGAAGATGCTTTTACCCATCACTTTTTTCAGTTTCCCTCTGTTGTCGATTAATACGCCCACGGGACGATATGGGGTAGTACACCGCAACTAGTAGATTTACTGTATTAGCTAGTAAAATGCTGTCTCCTATACTAGTTAAGATTGAACCGCTTATCAGGTGAGCTGGCGTTCGCTTTGCTTATTCATTGGAATGAAATATGTGAACGGCAGAATGTAAAGTATAGCATGAAGCAACTGCAACGTAAAGCAACTTTTTATTTTTTTTTGTTCAGTAGTAACAATCGCTGAAGCCCAGAACCAAGATTACAGGGCCCAGGGCTTAGATCTAATTCGGATGCTAGCAAAGAATCCGTGGATCGCTTCGACCTCTCACAATCGCTGGATTCGCACACAGCGCACGGACCCAGAGCTTGAAACAGACGCTGACCAGACGGATCCCAAAATTACCCAAGACAGCGACGAAGATATTTCAACTAGCTACGATAATGTCGACTTAAGGTAACTTAGTGTTTTTTATTGTTGGTTTTATTACTTCTTTAATAAAGTTAAATAAGTTCAAGTAAAATGAAGGTTATTCTTATACCAGCGGGTACCCAGTGTGTGCAACTACGCTAAAAAATATTTCGTTTATTTTTGGAATAAGAGAGAAATTTTGTTAATTTTAATTTTTATATGGTTGCATTGTTTTGGTGCTCTAAAACCATCTTCATCATTATTGTCTTTCTAATGAAACTGGTTTACGGCATTATTATGGTTTCAAAGCCTAGAACAAATTAGTTTAATAATAATTTATAATAAATATTGTGAACTAGTGTACAAGTGTTGTTCTAAATCACAAAAATGAGGTATGATAAATAAACCCTAACCCTATCCGCAGTACGTTGTTTAATTACTGATAATGATTAATTGCGTAGGCAAGAGAACATGTTGAACATCCGCTCTCACACTATTATTATTTTTAACGGTTAATCCACTGATGTATTCCCTACACATTTATATAATTTGTTTCTTTTTTATCGCAGTTTGGATACAGGGAAGCGGTCGGCACTGGCGACAGCTCTGAACGCCGGTCGGCGTAGAAGGCGGCCGACGCCAGCGCTCGGTAAGGCAGTCACGCCGTATGTCGGCGTCGGTAAGCAATGCCGCTAAAGGCTCGGTGTGTGTGTGTATTTGTGTATGCATATCCCCTATATATTTTACGTGGTAGCCATGCTGCAGCTATATTATGGTTGTATGGTTGTAGTGTCGAATGGGTCGGTTCAACGGGACAGGTCCACGCTCTCACAGAATACAAGCGTAAAATAGCAACTCCATATTGCTGTGTTTAGTATGGCCTGTGTAGACAACTGGAGACCCTTTTTACTGGAAACGAGGCATTCCATCTCAGTCCTCAGGGGTGATAACGAATCTGCATTTTGATTCTTAATTGAGGATAAATGTAGATGTCTACAGGTTACAGCAACCACATGCCATCAGGTGGACTATGTGCTCATTAGACACTCTTCTTCTATAAAAAAATGTCTCATCAACGACATCATTAGCATCGATAGTTCCAAGTCCATAGCTTTACAAAGAACTTTCCAAGAATATGTCAGCTGATACGTATTTAATCGGAAGATTTGTCTAAACTTACTACACTGGGGAGGCGGGTGGCTGGGCAATGAGTTTTGTCCTTTGGAATGACAATACTTCATCAGCAGTCTGCGAAGTTAATGTTCACTGTGGGTTGCTACCATTTTCGTCCAGAGAATTGGCATATTCTCCTTACTCCGATGTATCGAATACCGACATAATATATTATGCCAGTCATACACTCCCGGTGTAATATGTCAAGATCGCAAAATTTTTGCCAAATTATTAAAAGTATTATAGGTATTAAATAAATGGTGAAAGCTTCGGCGGACATGATGTTAGCAAACATTTTTAAAAGGCATATGTAAATTTATAAAATTGCATTTTTACGTGGTAGAACCGTGATTCTACCTGACGATGCAGCTATATTAGTTGTAGCACGTATGGATCGGCTTAACCGGGGTGGTACCACGCTCTCATAGAATACCAGCGTAAAATAGCAATTTGGTGCTGTTGTGTATCGTATGGTGGATGTAGAGATCTGGAGATCCCTTTTTACCGGAGGGGAGGCATTCCATTTTAATCCTCAGGGGTGATAGCGCATCTGTATTTTAATTCTTAATCGAGGATAGACGTAAATGTCTATGGGCCGCAGTGTCCGCCACCCTTATTCTATAAAAAAAAGTTATGCAAATAAGTAGCAAAGCGAACTAAAGAAATTGACTAGGTTTTTTTTAAATTTATTTTGTTATACCTGTAGTAAGTGGTAGTGACACAGAATAAATAATGTGGTAGTAATGAGCAGGCGGGTTGGCAACCGGAGTTCTTTTATTTAATAATTCTTATTAGGAAGAAGTTTGTGTTCCTTTGCCGCCTTTTACGGCACACACGGGACGTAATGGGGTAGTAATACTCTGGCAACATCCTCCCTATGAGAATTTATGGGAGGGGCCTCTGTTCAGCAGAGGTTATTATAGGCCGTAATGGATGAATGGATGGATCAAATACTAAAAGGTATGTGTGCGTAATGAAATAGTAGGCGCTACGTATTAAATTAATGAAAATCAGTAAAAAAAATTGTGCATTTTCACACATTTTGAATATAAACGATAAAACGGACAAGATGTTTGAGGTTTTTTTTCTTAAATATTGTTTTTCACCATTTCCTTACTTATTCTGGACCTCCTATGATTGATTCGTATATTGCTGAACATAGGCATCTACATAACTTGACTTTTATAATATCATGGAAGTTTCCTATTGTTGCCACATTTGGTAGGTGGTTTGGCAACTGCAGTTTTTATATTAGAATTCGTATTGTGGGATACAACGAACCCCTTTTGCATGCATTGACGACCTGCATAGTCTGTGGACTCAGGTGACTTAGGACGACGATCTCTTGAGTGCCTATAATTATACTAACGATGCCGGAGTTTAATTCTAGATGCCGCCTAAAGCATAAAATAAATCTCAAACTATCCTTCTCCGCAAATTCTGTCAAGTACTATAAGTAGGCTTGTTCGTAGGTATGCTGAACGACGTGGGTTCATTCTTCGACACCTTGCGGGACAATTTAGAAACTCTGGCGTCACTGTCGCCTCAGCAGCGGACGACTCTATTCCACGAACCTCCTCACGTTCTCCAGGCGGCTTCTACCGGTGAGTATTACATTCTTTGCCCGTCGCAATGATTCTACTTCAAATCCGAACTATTAATATATAAAAATAGTATGTACTTTGAAGCCACAGAAATCTAAATAAGAAGCAATGCTGTAGTATGGGGTAGTGTAGTTAGTTTTTTTAAGTAGATTTTACGAAGTGTTCCTAATTATTGCAATGGCTTGTTTTTTTTTCTTTTTAACATATTAGTTATACATATTAGTAATACGACTTTGTGTTTATGTCTCTGTTCAACTCTTAGTTTTGGCTTTATAGGGTCGCAAAGCTTAACCCTTTTCCTGTCCCATGAATTATATATGAACATTTTAATTGTTTAACTATTGTGTCTGTGGCGCGGACAGGGAAACTGTTAAGATGACCATATTACCCTCACGTACCTTAGTATATAAATGATATTCATTTCTCTTTTACACGTGGTTGTCTCTACCATTACTGTAACGTATTAAAACTGCAACGTTGCAGGCCTATGAAAGTAGGCGGTAACTTTCCTCTTTATTCTTTTATGGAACTGAAGTGACGTAACAAACTCACACTCCACTTGATGATAAGTTGTCGGTTGTCGGCTCTGTGTACTCGGTTGGAATGCCGCACAGCATGTAATTATACAAGCTCTCTAAACCCTTGAGATCGGAGTACTGCAGTCCACACACTGATGCTTGACGGCAGTAGAAATAGTTAACGGGGTGGTGTACCTTGATACTTAATCCCTTTTTACTGGAAACGGGGCATTTAATCTTAGTCCTCAAGAGTAACGGCGCATCTATATTTCTTTGCTTTGCTTTTGTTTAAAAAATCGTTACACAAGGATTTTCTCGTGCTCCGTGGAGGCAGTTTACAAACATAAATTGCACAAGGACCAACATCCAGACCCGGAACAATTACTTGAAGGCCGTACAAATGCTTGTTCCGTGCGGGATTCGTACACGCTGCCGTCAGCGCTGTATTTCATTGCTAAACCACTGCGCCACGTCCACAAATATAGATGTCTATGGGCCACAGTATCCCTTTACCATCAGGTGGACTGTGTGCTCGTTTCCCTTTCTCCAATAGCGTTGTGGTGTATTCTGCTGTCATTGAGTCTCCAGAGTCTCGTCAACACTGTACCGTGATCATGTGCCCTTATAACCTTTGCTAGATCATTAGTCGAGTATTCATTAAAAAACGATGCGGATATATTAGTGACCAGGTAGAGTTCCTTAGGTAGCTTCACCACAAGTGGATTCTACGAACTAATGGCCTCTAGTGGTGGAGTAGCTTACCAATGAGTTGCAGCGCTGAGGGCCGCGGGTTCGAATCGCGCACGGATCAAGTATTTGTATGTCCTACAAATAATTGTCCCGGGTCTGGATGTTTGTTCTTGAGAAATTTTTATATATAAATTGCCCCTACGATGCAGGAGAAATTCCTAGTGTGGAGGTAAAGTTTAAAAAAAATGTAAATTTCCAGAGACTCGTACTTGTGCCACTTAGATATGTTAGAGTCCAGGTACAGTTCCTTTGGGAACTTCACCGCAAGTGGATCCCACGGATCGATTGTGTCTGCAACCAATGGGACAAATGCCTACGTAGTCATCTCTCAGAACCTCATTCTTGTGCCATTTACTTCAGTCGCTTCTGACGCCGACCCGGCTATATGTCATTAATTTTTCGGAAACGGCTCTAACAATTTCGATTCAGTTCCGTATTTCGTTTTTTTTTTAATTTCCGTGGTTATCTAGATAGGTTTTATCCCTGAGAGAATTGTAATAATATTTTAATATATCTTTATAAATCTTTTTTTTAGACGTTTCTTTATTTTTAGATATTTCTTTAAATCGATCGAATATCTAACCAGATTTTTCACCTGGCAGTTAGTTTCTTTACAAAATCATTTTCCTACAATTTCTCGAAATGAAATGAATGAGTTATTTTAAAAACTCTTATTTGTGAGATTTTATTACTGTAGCTCATCAAACTTTGAATCCTCTGGGTGATTCTCATTCCGATATTATGGGTATTTGTGGATTACGTTTGATTCAAACGCCGTGCATTTGTTTGAATGATATGTATATTCATTGGTTGTAACTTGATTGATCATTTGAATGTGCATAAAAGTAAAAAAAGTACAGCCTTTATACATGCCACTGTTTGAATAATTTCTGAGGTAATGTAACAGTTAGTCTACCACGCAGCCCCAGTATGTGTTTTGGACTTCACATAACCTTGAAATATAATAATGCTCACCAAAGCAGCAATTAAAATTAAAATTTACATTTTAATAATGGCGGCGGGATCAATCCCAGGTTGATTGTCTTCCGTGAAATTTACCGCGAGAACATTACCACTACTATTGAATACACTATTTGAATATGGTTATAACGCATTACGTCCCGTGGGTATCACAAGAGTCGAATATCAGCAATTCCAAAGCATCTCATGTGTTCCGACTGATGTCTGTATAATCATCAAGTTTTCGCTATACGTAACACGCTAGCTAGACGTTTACGTTGTCGTGTAGTGGCGGTTAAGAATATCCACTACCCCATATCTTCCCATGGGTGTCGTAAAAGGCGACAGAGGGAGACAGGCAGGAGATGGGCAGCAGCATCTTCCTGATAACAACAATAATATAATAAAAAACTGCG